>CATOZT010000073.1:0-42498 GCA_954870665.1 Stratiomys singularior
GCAATCATCAATCATCAATCATCAATTTCAATCATCAATCATTAATCATCAATCATGAATCATCACCCATCAATAATCAATCATCAATCATCAATCATCAATCATCAATCATCAATCATCAATCATCAATCATCAATCATCAATCATCAACCATCAATCATCAATCATCAACCATCAATAATCAATCATCAATCATCAATCATCAATCACCAATCATCAATCATCAATCATCAATCATCAATCATCAATCATCAATCATCAATCATCAACCCTCAATCATCAATCATCAATCATCGATCATCAATCATCAATTATTAATCATCAGTCATCAATCATCATTCATCAATCATCAATTATCAATCATCAATCATCAATCATCAATCATCAATCTTCAATCATCAATCATCAATCATCTATCATCAATAATCAATCATCAATCCTCAATTATCAATCATCAATCATCAATCATCAATCACCAATCATCAATCATCAATCATCAATCATCAATTGCCAATCATCAATCATCAATCATCAATCATCAATCATCAATGATCAATCATCAATTATCAATCATCAATCATCAATAATCAATCATCAATCCTCAATCCTCAACCATCAATCATCAATCATCAATCATCAATCATCAATCATCAATCATCAATCATCAATCATCAATCATCAATCATCAATCATCAATCATCAATCATCACTCATCAATCATTAATCATCAATCATCAATCATCAATCATCAATCATCAATCATCAATCATCAATCATCAATCATCAATCATCAATCATCAATCATCAATCATCAATCATCAATCATCAATCATCAATCATCAATCTTCAATCATCAATCATCAATCATCAATCATCAATCATCAATCATCAATCATCAATCATCAACCATGGATCATCAATCTTTAGTTATCTATCATCAATCATCAATCATCAATCATCGATCATCAATCAACAATCATCAATCATCAATCATCAATCATCAATCATCAATCATCTAAATTCAATAATCAATCATCAATCATCAATCATCAATCATCAATAATCAATAATCAATCAACAATTATCAATCATCAATCATCAATCATCAATCATCAATCATCAATCATCAATCATCAACCATCAATCATCAATCATCAATCATCAATCATCAACCATCAATCATCAACCATCAATCATCAATCATCAACCATCAATAATCAATCATCAATCATCAATCATCAATCACCAATCATCAATCATCAATCATCAATCATCAATCATCAATCATCAATCATCAATCATCAATCATCAATCATCAACCCTCAATCATCAATCATCAATCATCGATCATCAATCATCAATTATTAATCATCAGTCATCAATCATCATTCATCAATCATCAATCATCAATCATCAATCATCAATCATCAATCATCAATCTTCAATCATCAATCATCAATCATTCATCATCAATAATCAATCATCAATCCTCAATTATCAATCATCAATCATCAATCATCAATCACCAATCATCAATCATCAATCATCAATCATCAATTGCCAATCATCAATCATCAATCATCAATCATCAATGATCAATCATCAATTATCAATCATCAATCATCAATAATCAATCATCAATCCTCAATCCTCAACCATCAATCATCAATCATCAATCATCAATCATCAATCATCAATCATCAATCATCAATCATCAATCATCAATCATCAATCATCAATCATCAATCATCACTCATCAATCATTAATCATCAATCATCAATCATCAATCATCAATCATCAATCATCAATCATCAATCATCAATCATCAATCATCAATCATCAATCATCAATCATCAATCATCAATCATCAATCATCAATCATCAATCATCAATCATCAATCATCAATCATCAATCTGCAATCATCAATCATCAATCATCAATCATCAATCATCAATCATCAATCATCAACCATGGATCATCAATCTTTAGTTATCTATCATCAATCATCAATCATCAATCATCGATCATCAATCAACAATCATCAATCATCAATCATCAATCATCAATCATCAATCATCTAAATTCAATAATCAATCATCAATCATCAATCATCAATCATCAATAATCAATAATCAATCAACAATTATCAATCATCAATCATCAATCATCAATCATCAATCATCAATCATCAATCATCAACCATCAATCATCAATCATCAATCATCAATCATCAATCATCAATCATCAACCCTCAATCATCAATCATCAATCATCGATCATCAATCATCAATTATTAATCATCAGTCATCAATCATCATTCATCAATCATCAATCATCAATCATCAATCTTCAATCATCAATCATCAATCATCAATCATCAATAATCAATCATCAATCCTCAATTATCAATCATCAATCATCAATCATCAATCACCAATCATCAATCATCAATCATCAATCATCAATTGCCAATCATCAATCATCAATCATCAATCATCAATCATCAATGATCAATCATCAATTATCAATCATCAATCATCAATAATCAATCATCAATCCTCAATCCTCAACCATCAATCATCAATCATCAATCATCAATCATCAATCATCAATCATCAATCATCAATCATCAATCATCAATCATCAATCATCAATCATCACTCATCAATCATTAATCATCAATCATCAATCATCAATCATCAATCATCAATCATCAATCATCAATCATCAATCATCAATCATCAATCATCAATCATCAATCATCAATCATCAATCATCAATCATCAATCATCAATCATCAATCATCAATCATCAATCATCAATCATCAATCATCAATCTTCAATCATCAATCATCAATCATCAATCATCAATCATCAATCATCAACCATGGATCATCAATCTTTAGTTATCTATCATCAATCATCAATCATCAATCATCGATCATCAATCAACAATCATCAATCATCAATCATCAATCATCAATCATCTAAATTCAATAATCAATCATCAATCATCAATCATCAATCATCAATCACCAATCATCAATAATCAATCATCAATCATCAGTCATCAATCATCAATCTTCAATCATCAATCATCAATCATCTATCATCAATAATCAATCATCAATCCTCAATTATCAATCATCAATCATCAATCATCAATCACCAATCATCAATCATCAATCATCAATCATCAATTGCCAATCATCAATCATCAATCATCAATCATCAATCATCAATGATCAATCATCAATTATCAATCATCAATCATCAATAATCAATCATCAATCCTCAATCCTCAACCATCAATCATCAATCATCAATCATCAATCATCAATCATCAATCATCAATCATCACTCATCAATCATCAATCATCAATCATCACTCATCAATCATTAATCATCAATCATCAATCATCAATCATCAATCATCAATCATCAATAATCAATAATCAATCACCAATTATCAATCATCAATCATCAATCATCAATCATCAATCATCAATCATCAATCATCAACCATCAATCATCAATCATCAATCATCAATCATCAATCATCAATCATCAACCCTCAATCATCAATCATCAATCATCGATCATCAATCATCAATTATTAATCATCAGTCATCAATCATCATTCATCAATCATCAATCATCAATCATCAATCATCAATCATCAATCTACAATCATCAATCATCAATCATCTATCATCAATAATCAATCATCAATCCTCAATTATCAATCATCAATCATCAATCATCAATCACCAATCATCAATCATCAATCATCAATCATCAATTGCCAATCATCAATCATCAATCATCAATCATCAATCATCAATGATCAATCATCAATTATCAATCATCAATCATCAATAATCAATCATCAATCATCAATCCTCAATCCTCAACCATCAATCATCAATCATCAATCATCAATCATCAATCATCAATCATCAATCATCAATCATCAATCATCAGTCATCAATCATCAATCATCAATCATCAATCATCAATCATCAATCATCAATCCTCAATCCTCAACCATCAATCATCAATCATCAATCATCAATCATCAATCATCAATCATCAATCATCAATCATCAATCATCAATCATCAATCATCAATCATCAATCAACAATCATCAATCATCAATCATCACTCATCAATCATCAATCTTCAATCATCAATCATCAATCATCAATCATCAATCATCAATCATCAATCATCAACCATGGATCATCAATCTTTAGTTATCTATCATCAATCATCAATCATCAATCATCGATCATCAATCAACAATCATCAATCATCAATCATCAATCATCAATCATCAATCATCAATCATCTAAATTCAATAATCAATCATCAATCATCAATCATCAATCATCAATCATCAATCACCAATCATCAATAATCAATCATCAATCATCAGTCATCAATCATCAATCTTCAATCATCAATCATCAATCATCTATCATCAATAATCAATCATCAATCCTCAATTATCAATCATCAATCATCAATCATCAATCACCAATCATCAATCATCAATCATCAATCATCAATTGCCAATCATCAATCATCAATCATCAATCATCAATCATCAATGATCAATCATCAATTATCAATCATCAATCATCAATAATCAATCATCAATCCTCAATCCTCAACCATCAATCATCAATCATCAATCATCAATCATCAATCATCAATCATCAATCATCAATCATCAATCATCACTCATCAATCATTAATCATCAATCATCAATCATCAATCATCAATCATCAATCATCAATCATCAATCATCAATCATCAATCATCAATCATCAATCATCAATCATCAATCATCAATCTTCAATCATCAATCATCAATCATCAATCATCAATCATCAATCATCAATCATCAACCATGGATCATCAATCTTTAGTTATCTATCATCAATCATCAATCATCAATCATCGATCATCAATCAACAATCATCAATCATCAATCATCAATCATCTAAATTCAATAATCAATCATCAATCATCAATCATCAATCATCAATCATCAATAATCAATAATCAATCACCAATTATCAATCATCAATCATCAATCATCAATCATCAATCATCAATCATCAATCATCAACCATCAATCATCAATCATCAATCATCAATCATCAATCATCAATCATCAATCATCAATCATCATTCATCAATCATCAATCATCAACCATCAATCATCAACCATCAATCATCAATCATCAATCATCAATCATCAATCATCAATCATTAATCATCATTCATCAATCATCAATCATCAACCATCAATCATCAACCATCAATCATCAATCATCTATAATCAATCATCAATCATCAATCATCAACTATCAATCATCAATCATCAATCATCAAGCATCAATCATCAGTCATCAATCATCAATAATAAATAATTAATCATCAATCATCAATCATCAATCACCAATCATCAATCATCAATTATCTTTCATCAATCATCAATCATCAATCATCAATCATCAATCATCAATCATCAAGAATCAATCATCAATAACCAATCATCAATCATCAATCATCAATCATCAATCATCAATCATCAATCATCAATCATCAATCATCAATCATCAATCATCAATCATCAATCATCAATCATCAATCATCAATCATCAATCATCAATCATCAATCATCAATCATCAATCATCAATCATCAATCATCAATCATCAATCATCAATCATCAATCATCAATCATCAATCATCAATCATCAATCATCAATCATCAATCATCAATCATCAATCATTAATCATTAATCATCAATCATCAATCATCAATCATCAATCATCAATCATCAATAAACAATCATCAATCATCAATAATCAATCATCAATCATCAATCATCAATCATCAATCATCAATCATCAATCATCAATCATCAACCATCTTTCATCAATCATCAATCATCAATCATACATCATATATCATCAATCATCAAACATCAATCATCAATCATCAATCACCAATCATCAATCATCAATCATCAATCATCAATCATCAATCATCAATCATCAATCATCAATCATCAATCATCAATCATTAATCATCAATCATCAATCATCACCCATCAATAATCAATCATCAATCATCAATCATCAATCATCAATCATCAATCATCAATCATCAATCATCAATCATCAATCATCAATCATCAATCATCAATCATCAATCATCAATCATCAATCATCAATCATCAATCATCAATCATCAATAATCAATCATCAATCATCAATCATCAATCATCAACCATCAATCATCAATCATCAATCATCAATCACCAATCATCAATCATCAATCATCAATCATCAATCATCAATCATCAATCAGCAATCATCAATCATCAATCATCAATTTTCAATCATCAATCATTAATCATCAATCATGAATCATCACCCATCAATAATCAATCATCAATCATCAATCATCAATCATCAATCATCAATCATCAATCATCAATCATCAATCATCAATCATCAATCATCAATCATCAATCATCAACCATCAATCATCAATCATCAACCATCAATAATCAATCATCAATCATCAATCATCAATCACCAATCATCAATCATCAATCATCAATCATCAATCATCAATCATCAATCATCAATCATCAATCATCAATCATCAATCATCAACCCTCAATCATCAATCATCAATCATCGATCATCAATCAACAATTATTAATCATCAGTCATCAATCATCATTCATCAATCATCAATCATCAATCATCAATCATCAATCATCAATCATCAATAATCAATCATCAATCATCAATAATCAATCATCAATCATCAGTCATCAATCATCAATCTTCAATCATCAATCATCAATCATCTATCATCAATCATCAATCATCAATCATCAATCATCAATCATCAATCATCAATAAACAATCATCAATCATCAATCATCAATCATCAATCATCAATCATCAATCATCAATCATCAATCATCAATCATCAATAATCAATCATCAATCATCAATCATCAATCATCAACCATCAATCATCAATCATCAATCATCAATCACCAATCATCAATCATCAATCATCAATCATCAATCATCAATCATCAATCAGCAATCATCAATCATCAATCATCAATTTTCAATCATCAATCATTAATCATCAATCATGAATCATCACCCATCAATAATCAATCATCAATCATCAATCATCAATCATCAATCATCAATCATCAATCATCAATCATCAATCATCAATCATCAATCATCAACCATCAACCATCAATCATCAATCATCAACCATCAATAATCAATCATCAATCATCAATCATCAATCACCAATCATCAATCATCAATCATCAATCATCAATCATCACTTCTGTATCGACAGTTGAGCGGTACAAACGTGTTTCTATTTTCTTCCAGTGTGATTCATAGTGACATTAATTTTTCTCCGTTTCTTTCAATTGTTTTGAACGTTATATTCTTTAAAAAGACTAGTCATTGAAGTAATATTTAAGTTGAGTGTGAAGCCATCGGATAACTTTACTCCTGTGGAAAACAGGAAAAGAAGCCGGGACTCTTCGCCGGCAAGTTCCCTACTTAGGGATCACTTTAAAATGCCGCGAAATACTACAACTTTATCACCAGCCAACCGATTTCTACCCCTTGCCGATCTCCCGAATGGTGATGATAGCAGTGGTAAAGCAGACACCGAATCTAAAGCCAAGGTAAGAGTTCCGCCGATTACTTTTATTGATCTTCCCCGTGACACCATCGATGCAATTCTCAAAGAATTGAAAATCGAAAAGTACTCAATCAAATTGATGTCCATTGGCAAACGAGTGTTCCTGACATCAAATGAAGACTACACGAAGTTGGAAGAACATTTGAAAAATACAAAAGTAAATTTTTTTACTTTCCAACGGGCAGATCTCCGCCCATTAAAAGTAACATTATCAGGGCTGCATGATATGCCCTGTGAAGACTTAAAAAAGATTCTGAAAGCAGATCACAACCTAAGCGTGAATGATATCAAAAAGTTTAATTCCAACAAAGACGCACGCGAGAATGTATTCTATCTTCTTTATCTGCAACGAGATGTCAAAATGCAAGAGCTGCGAAGCATTCGCACAATTATGCACACAATAGTACGATGGGATTATTACTCTAGCCGACGCAAAGGGCCCACGCAGTGTAGAAACTGCCAGCGTTTTGGCCATGGCTCGAGTCATTGCCATCTTCCACCAAGATGTGCTATATGTAGTGGCCCCCATCAACTATCGCAATGCACACTCACAGATAAACAAAACGACAAAATCTTGTGTTGCAACTGCAACGGTCCACACTATTCTAACGCTCCTGAGTGCCAGAGCAGGAAAGAGTACATTGAAATAAAAGGCAAAGTATTAAAACAAAATAACAAGCCTAAAACTACATATCCGAGGAAAAAGCAATTCAATTTTTCGGAAACGGATTTCCCAAAGCTTCCAACCAAAACAGCAGAGACAACAACTTCTACACATAACTCTCCGCGCGCAACATATTGCTCAATAAGTCAGCAGAGCTCTGCAACAGCACCTTATTCCACTAACTGCAATCTCTTTCCACCAGCAGTGCTACTGGAGATATCCCAGGAACTAATTAAAAATTTAGCATCGTGTAAATCTAGAAACGAACAATTCAATGTCATAGTAAATCTATCAATTAAGTTCTTATACGGGTTGAATTGATCAAAATATTAATTTGGAATGCTCAGAGCATAAGGAACAAAAGTTTAGAAACATTTAATTTTATAACTAATTATAACATAGATATTTTTGTAATAACAGAGACATGGTTAGGGCCGAAAGATAAATTAAAACATCCCTTATACGACATTTATAGGAAAGACCGAGTAAATAAAATCGGTGGAGGAGTAGCGATCGCGATAAAAAAGTCAATCCGTCACTCTCTCATGCCAGAAATGAATTCGTCCATTATAGAAAATGTCGGAATATTTATTGAAGAGCTGAATTTAAAAATTTACAGCGTCTATTTTCCGGGTACCAAAAACACTAAGGATAAAGTAAATCACTTCGTGAGAGATATAGAGAGATTTTGCAAACAAAACCATAGATACCTGCTTTGTGGTGATTTGAATGCTCGTCATCAGCAATGGAACTGCACTCGCTCCAATCTTACAGGACGCGAACTATATAAGCTTATAGAGTATAACAACATTTTTATACACTCGCCAGATGAACCCACATACTACTCGGCAAAAGGTATCGGCTCAACCCTCGATATAGTGTTGAGCGACGAAAATGTTAATTTGTCTGAGCTTAGTGTAATGCAAGCCCTTTCCTCTCCACATTTGCCTGTATATTTTACAATTGGAACTGCAGAACGCTCCATTGAGCAGCCAAATCAGTTCTTTCTTTTTAAAAAAGCTGAGTGGCCCAAGTTTCGCAGTTACATCAACCAAAAATTATCCATAAATCGGTTTACGATCGAAAAGCTGCACTCAGCCTCAG
This sequence comes from Stratiomys singularior, assembly GCA_954870665.1. Classification (NCBI taxonomy): domain Eukaryota; kingdom Metazoa; phylum Arthropoda; class Insecta; order Diptera; family Stratiomyidae; genus Stratiomys; species Stratiomys singularior. The sequence goes on from CATOZT010000073.1 coordinate 9,549, forward strand.
ATATCGATGAAACCGTTGATTCTCTTAAAAAGACTATCTGGGAAGCTATCGAATGCAGTGTCCCAAAATTCAAGAGTAAACTCCAGTGGCTAGAGCTTGATAATGAAACTTACAAACTCATTAGGACAAGAAACTCGCTCCGACGAGAATGGCAAAGAACACGACTTGCTTCTCCAAAAAATGGTGTTAACAGCCTTACTACTGCAATTCGAAAGAAAATCTCTTCGTTACGCAATCGCCAATGGAACAATATGTTGGAACATTTAGACTTAAACTCGCGGAAAGTATGGAAACTAAATAAAATATTCAAACGAAAGCAACACAGTTTGCCCTATCCACTAACAGATGATAAAGGATATCAGGCACATTCCAATAAGGAAAAAGCCGAACTCCTTGCCGATAAGTTTCTCACCTTTCATTCTTTAGCACAATCCAGTTATAATTCCATCACCGATATGATGGTCAAAAAATCATTTGAAAAGGAGATGAGCTCTTCAAGTATACCACATAAAGACTTTATTCGCACCGAAGAGATAACTGCTGCACTGAAAAAATTGAGTAATAATAAAGCACCAGGTATTGATGGAATACCCAACATCGTATTGAAAAATCTACCAAAGAAAGCAATAGTTCTCACTTGCCATGTATTTAACGCATGTCTTAGATCAAGCTACTTTCCCTTATCTTGGAAACATGCTACTGTGATCCCAATATTGAAACCAGGTAAAGACCCACATGTACCTGCGAGCTACAGACCAATAAGCTTATTGCCAGCTTTGGGAAAACTATTCGAAAAATTGATCCTAAAAAGAATCGCCGAAAACGCCGATGATAAAATGATCCTTCCTAACTTCCAATTTGGCTTCAGGCGAGGATATTCCACAGAGCATCAATTATTTCGAGTAACCAAAGAAATTAAGGCAGCCTTAAAGGAAAAGAAATCAGTTCGCATGGTGGTGTTAGACATAGAGAAAGCCTTTGATACTGTTTGGCATGAAGGGCTTCTCTATAAACTCAAACAATTTAACTTTCCGCAATACTTGACAAGCCTCATAGCTTCCTTCTTACACGAAAGGAAATATCAAGTTAAAATACGAGGCAGACTCTCCTCAATAAAAAACATTCCATCGGGTGTCCCGCAAGGCTCTTGCTTAAGTCCCACTCTCTACAACATTTATACTTCGGACTTCCCAACAAACATTAATTGCCAAATAGCGACCTTTGCAGATGATACTTGCCTTTATGCAATAGGAACAGAACCGGAGACTATTATAAATAGCATAGAACAAGGACTAGAGAGCTCATACCAATATTTCCACAGATGGAAAGTTAAAATCAATGTGGGCAAAACGAGAGCAATTTACTTCAGTAAGAAGCGAAAACCCACTATGCTTCCTGGCAGATGCTTAAACTTTTTGGGCCAATGCATACCTTGGGACAACGAATTATCCTATCTCGGTTTGGTGCTAGATCCAAAATTAACGTTTCGAAACCACATCGAACACATACGCAATAAGACATTACATTCCGTCATAGCATTATATCCACTACTAAATCGGAAGTCCAGCCTTAACTTAAAAAACAAGACTCTCATCGTAAAAATGGTGCTACAACCAATCATGCTTTATGGAGCTCCAACTTGGAATCAATGTGCCGAATACTTAAAAGCCAAGCTTCAAGCCACCCAAAACAGATTCCTGAAAATGGCGTTTGACAAACCTTTCTATTTCTCTACTCGGAAATTACATGAACTTACTGGAGTTGATCCTGTAAAACAGCTCGCGGACTCGCGGCAACTTAAATTAATGGCTTCAGCCAGCAACTCATCTAACCCTCTTATAGCTTCTCTTAGCAATTGAAAGCACTTTCCTATAGTGTAAGTTTTGCCTTAAAAATGTCTTCTGTTATTGATAAATTCTTAATGCTCAGAAAATTGTATGAGTACATTAACTTTAAAATTAGAACATAAGTAGTACATAAGTATAGGATATAGGTTTTATTTAGTTTTAGGTATTATTAGGCACAGCCAAGGTTTTTTGTTCATTTTTTCCTTCAAATTGCTAAACCAACCGTGAAAAATTAATACCAGCACAGCTGAAACAATTACCGTAGAAGAAATGAATTAATGAATTTTTCAGAACTCTAAATTAAGTGACATGTATGTTATAACACAAACTTATTACTATCAATAAAGCTTTATTCAATTCAATTCAATTCAATCATCAATCATCAATCATCAATTATCAACCCTCAATCATCAATCATCAATCATCGATCATCAATCATCAATTATTAATCATCAGTCATCAATCATCATTCATCAATCATCAATCATCAATCATCAATCATCAATCATCAATAATCAATAATCAATCATCAATCATCAGTCATCAATCATCAATCTTCAATCATCAATCATCAATCATCTATCATCAATAATCAATCATCAATCCTCAATTATCAATCATCAATCATCAATCACCAATCATCAATCATCAATCATCAATCATCAATCATCAATTGCCAATCATCAATCATCAATCATCAATCATCAATCATCAATGATCAATCATCAATTATCAATCATCAATCATCAATAATCAATCATCAATCCTCAATCCTCAACCATCAATCATCAATCATCAATCATCAATCATCAATCATCAATCATCAATCATCAATCATCAATCATCAATCATCAATCATCAATCATCAATCATCAATCATCAATCATCACTCATCAATCATTAATCATCAATCATCAATCATCAATCATCAATCATCAATCATCAATCATCAATCATCAATCATCAATCATCAATCATCAATCATCAATCATTAATCATCAATCATCAATCATCACCCATCAATAATCAATCATCAATCATCAATCATCAATCATCAATCATCAATCATCAATCATCAATCATCAATCATCAATCATCAATCATCAATCATCAATCATCAATCATCAATCATCAATAATCAATCATCAATCATCAATCATCAATCATCAACCATCAATCATCAATCATCAATCATCAATCATCAATCATCAACCATCAATCATCAATCATCAATCATCAATCACCAATCATCAATCATCAATCATCAATCATCAATCATCAATCATCAAACATCAATCAGCAATCATCAATCATCAATCATCAATTTTCAATCATCAATCATTAATCATCAATCATGAATCATCACCCATCAATAATCAATCATCAATCATCAATCATCAATCATCAATCATCAATCATCAATCATCAATCATCAATCATCAATCATCAACCATCAACCATCAATCATCAATCATCAACCATCAATAATCAATCATCAATCATCAATCATCAATCACCAATCATCAATCATCAATCATCAATCATCAATCATCAACCCTCAATCATCAATCATCAATCATCGATCATCAATCATCAATTATTAATCATCAGTCATCAATCATCATTCATCAATCATCAATCATCAATCATCAATCATCAATCATCAATAATCAATCATCAATCATCAGTCATCAATCATCAATCTTCAATCATCAATCATCAATCATCTATCATCAATAATCAATCATCAATCCTCAATTATCAATCATCAATCATCAATCACCAATCATCAATCATCAATCATCAATCATCAATTGCCAATCATCAATCATCAATCATCAATCATCAATCATCAATGATCAATCATCAATTATCAATCATCAATCATCAATAATCAATCATCAATCCTCAATCCTCAACCATCAATCATCAATCATCAATCATCAATCATCAATCATCAATCATCAATCATCAATCATCAATCATCAATCATCAATCATCAATCATCAATCATCAATCATCACTCATCAATCATTAATCATCAATCATCAATCATCAATCATCAATCATCAATCATCAATCTTCAATCATCAATCATCAATCATCAATCATCAATCATCAATCATCAATCATCAATCTTCAATCATCAATCATCAATCATCAATCATCAATCATCAATCATCAATCATCAATCATCAATCATCAACCATGGATCATCAATCTTTAGTTATCTATCATCAATCATCTATCATCAATCATCGATCATCAATCAACAATCATCAATCATCAATCATCAATCATCAATCATCAATCATCAATCATCAATCATCAATCATCAATCATCAATCATCAATCATCAATCATCAATCATCAATCATCAATCATCAATCATCAATCATCAATCATCAATCATCAATCATCAATCATCAATCATCAATCATCAATCATCAATCATCAATCATGAATCATCAATCATCAATCATCAATCATCAATCATCAATCATCAATCATCAAATTTCAATCATCAATCATCAATCATCAATCATCACTCATCAATCATCAATCATCAATCATCAATCATCAATCATCAATCATCAATCATCAATCATCAATCATCAATCATCAATCATCAATCATCAACCATCAACCATCAATCATCAATCATCAATCATCAATCATCAATCATCAATAATCAATTATCAATCATCGATCATCAATCATCACTCATCAATCATCAATCATCAATCATCAATCATCAATCATCAATCATCAACCTTCAATAATCAATCATCAATCATCAATCATCAATCATCAATCATCAATCATCAATCATCAATCATCAATCATCAATCATCAATCACCAATCATCAATCATCAATCATCAATCATCAATCATCAATCATCAATCATCAATCATCAATCATCAATCATCAATCATCAATCATCAATCATCAATCATCAATCATCAATCATCAAACATCAATCATCAATCATCAATCATCAATCATCAATCATCAATCATCAATCATCAATCATCAATCATCAATCATCAATCATCAATCATCAATCATCAATCATCACTCATCAATCATCAATCTTCAATCATCAATCATCAACCACCAATCATCAATCATCAATCATCAATCATCAATCATCAATCATCAATCATCAATCATCAATCATCAATCATCAATCATCAATCATCAATCATCAATCATCAATCATCAATCATCAATCATCAAGCATCAATCATCAATCATCAATCATCAATCATCAATCATCAATCATCAATCATCAATCATCAATCATCAATCATCAATCATCAACCATCAATCATCAATCATCAATCATCAATCATCAATCATCAATCATCAATCATCAATCATCAATCATCAATCATCAAGCATCAATCATCAATCATCAATCATCAATCATCAATCATCAATCATCAATCCTCAACCATCAATAATCAAACATCAATCATCAATCATCAATAATCAATCATGAATCATGAATCATGAATCATGAATCATCAATCATCAATCATCAATCATCAATCACCAATCATCAATCATGAATCATCAATCATCAATCATCAACCATGGATCATTAATCATTAATCATCAATCATCAAGCATCAACCATCAATAATCAATCATCAATCATCAATCATCAATCATCAATCATCAATCATCAATCATCAATCATCAATCAATCATCAATCATCAATCATCAATGATCAAACATCAATCATCAATCATCAATCATCAATCATCAATCATCAATCATCAATCATCAATCATCAATCATCAATCATCAATCATCAATTATCAATCATCAATCATCAATAATCAATCATTAATTAGCAATCATTACTCATCTTTCATCAATCAGCAATCATCAATCATCAATAATCAATCATCAATCATCAATAATCAATCATGAATCATGAATCATCAATCATCAATCATCAATCATCAATCATCAATCATCAATCATCAATCATCAATCATGAATCATCAATCATCAATCATCAATCATGAATCATCAATCATCAATCATCAATAATCAATCATCAATCATCAATCATCAACCATGGATCATCAATCTTTAATTATCTATCATCAATCATCAATCATCGGTCATCAATCATCAATCATCAATCATCAATCATAAATCATCAATCATCAATCATCAATCATCAATCATCAATCATCAATCATCAATCATCAATCATCAATCATCAATCAACAATCATCAATCACCAATCATCAATCATCAATCATCAATCATCAATCATGAATCATCAATCAACAATAATCAATCATCAATCATCAATCATCAACCATGGATCATCAATCTTTAATTATCTATCATCAATCATCAGTCATCAATCATCAATCATCAATCATCAATCATCAATCATCAATCATCAATCATCAATCATCAATCATCAATCATCAATCATCAATCATCAATCATCAATCATCAATCATCAATCATCAATCATCAATCATCAATCATCAATCATCAATCATCAATCATCAATCATCAATCATCAATCATGAATCATCAATCATCAATCATCAATCATCAATCATCAATCATCAATCATCAATCATCAATCATCAATCATCAATCATCAATCATCAATCATCAATCATCAATCATCAATCATCAATCATCAATCATCAATCATCACTCATCAATCATCAATCATCAATCATCAATCATCAATCATCAATCATCAATCATCAATCATCAATCATCAATCATCAATCATCAACCATCAATCATCAATCATCAATAATCAATCATCAATCATCAATCATCAATCATCAATCATCAATCATCAATCATCAATCATCAATCATCAATCATCAATCATCAACCATCTTTCATTAATCATCAATCATCAATCATACATCATATATCATAAATCATCAATCATCAATCATCAATCCTGAATCATCGATCAACAATCATCAATCATCAATCATCAATCATCAATAATCAATCATCAATCATCAATCATCAATCATCAATCATCAATCATCAATAAACAATCATCAATCATCAATCATCAATCATCAATCATCAATCATTAATCATCAATCATCAATCATCACCCATCAATAATCAATCATTAATCATCAATCATCAATCATCAATCATCAATCATCAATCATCAATCATCAATCATCAATCATCAATCATCAATCATCAATCATCAATCATCAATCATCAATCATCAATCATCAATCATCAATCATCAATCATCAATCATCAATCATCAATCATCAATCATCAATCATCAACCATCAATCATCAATCATCAATCATCAATCACCAATCATCAATCATCAATCATCAATCATCAATCATCAATCAGACATCATATATCATCAATCATCAAACATCAATCATCAATCATTAATCATCAATCATGAATCATCACCCATCAATAATCAATCATCAATCATCAATCATCAATCATCAATTATCAATCATCAATCATCAATCATCAATCATCAATCATCAATCATCAATCATCAACCATCAATCATCAATCATCAACCATCAATAATCAATCATCAATCATCAATCATCAATCACCAATCATCAATCATCAATCATCAATCATCAATCATCAATCATCAATCATCAATCATCAATCATCAACCCTCAATCATCAATCATCAATCATCGATCATCAATCATCAATTATTAATCATCAGTCATCAATCATCATTCATCAATCATCAATCATCAATCATCAATCATTAATCATCAATCATCAATAATCAATCATCAATCATCAGTCATCAATCATCAATCTTCAATCATCAATCATCAATCATCTATCATCAATCATCAATCCTCAATTATCAATCATCAATCATCAATCACCAATCATCAATCATCAATCATCAATCATCAATTGCCAATCATCAATCATCAATCATCAATCATCAATCATCAATGATCAATCATCAATCATCAATCATCAATCATCAATAATCAATCATCAATCCTCAATCCTCAACCATCAATCATCAATCATCAATCATCAATCATCAATCATCAATCATCAATCATCAATCATCAATCATCAATCATCAATCATCAATCATCACTCATCAATCATCAATCATCAATCATCAATCATCAATCATCAATCATCAATCATCAATCATCAATCATCAATCATCAATCATCAATCATCAATCATCAATCATCAATCATCAATCATCAATCTTCAATCATCAATCATCAATCATCAATCATCAATCATCAATCATCAATCATCAATCATCAATCATCAATCATCAATAATCAATCATCAATCATCAATCATCAACCATGGATCATCAATCTTTAATTATCTATCATCAATCATCAATCATCAATCATCGATCATCAATCAACAATCATCAATCATCAATCATCAATCATCTAAATTCAATAATCAATCATCAATCATCAATCATCAATCATCAATCATCAATCATCAATCATCAATCATCAATCATCAATCATCAATCATCAATCATCAATCATCAATCATCAATCATCAATCATCAATCATCAATCATCAATCATCAATCATCAATCATCAATCATCAATCATCAATCATCAATCATCACTCATCAATCATCAATCATCAATCATCAATCATCAATCATCAATCATCAATCATCAATCATCAATCATCAATCATCAATCATCAATCATCAATCATCAATCATTAATCATCAATCATCAACCATCAATCATCAATCATCAATCATCAATCATCAATCATCAATCATCAATAATCAATTATTAATCATCGATCATCAATCATCACTCATCAATCATCAATCATCAATCATCAATCATCAATCATCAATCATCAACCTTCAATAATCAATCATCAATCATCAATCATCAATCATCAATCATCAATCATTAATCATCAATCATCAATCATCAATCATCAATCATCAATCATCAATCATCAATCATCAATCATCAATCATCAATCATCAATCATCAATCATCAATCATCAATCATCAATCATCAATCATCAATCATCAATCATCAATCATCAAACATCAATCATCAATCATCAATCATCAATCATCAATCATCAATCATCAATCATCAATCATCAATCATCAATCATCAATCATCAATCATCAATCATCAATCATCAATCATCAATCATCAATCATCAGTCATCAATCATCAATCATCAATCATCAATCATCAACCACCAATCATCAATCATCAATCATCAATCATCAATCATCAATCATCAATCATCAATCATCAATCATCAATCATCAATCATCAATCATCAATCATCAATCATCAATCATCAATCATCAATCATCAATCATCAATCATCAATCATCAATCATCAATCATCAATCATCAATCATCAATCATCAATCATCAATCATCAATCATCAATCATCAATCATCAATCATCAATCATCAATCATCAATCATCAATCATCAATCATCAATCATCAATCATCAATCATCAATCATCAATCATCGATCATCAATCATCAATCATCAATCATCAATCATCAACCATCAATCATCAATCATCAATCATCAATCATCAATCATCAATCATCAATCATCAATCATCAATCATCAATCATCAATCATCAATCATCAATCATCAATCTTCAATCATCAATCATCAATCATCAATCATCAATCATCAATCATCAATCATCAATCATCAATCATCAATAATCAATCATCAATCATCAATCATCAACCATGGATCATCAATCTTTAATTATCTATCATCAATCATCAATCATCGATCATCAATCAACAATCATCAATCATCAATCATCTAAATTCAATAATCAATCATCAATCATCAATCATCAATCATCAATCATCAATCATCAATCATCAATCATCAATCATCAATCATCAATCATCAATCATCAATCATCAATCATCAATCATCAATCATCAATCATCAATCATCAATCATCAATCATCAATCATCAATCATCAATCATCAATCATCAATCATCAATCATCAATCATCAATCATCAATCATCAATCATCAATCATCAACCATCAATCATCAATCATCAATCATCAATCATCAATCATCAATCATCAATCATCAATCATCAATCATCAATCATCAATCATCAATCATCAAGCATCAATCATCAATCATCAATCATCAATCATCAATCATCAATCATCAATCATCAATCCTCAACCATCAATAATCAAACATCAATCATCAATCATCAATAATCAATCATGAATCATGAATCATGAATCATGAATCATCAATCATCAATCATCAATCATCAATCATCAATCATCAATCATCAATCACCAATCATCAATCATGAATCATCAATCATCAATCATCAACCATGGATCATTAATCATTAATCATCAATCATCAAGCATCAACCATCAATAATCAATCATCAATCATCAATCATCAATCATCAATCATCAATCATCAATCATCAATCATCAATCATCAATCATATATCATCAATCATCAATCATCAATCATCAATTATATGTCTTCATTCATAAATAATCAATCAATTATTATCAATTATCTATCAGCCATCAACAACCATTAATCACATATCGTCAATCATCAATCACCATTAATGAATCATCAATCATCAATCATATATCATCAATCATCAATCATCAATCATCAATGATCAAACATCAATCATCAATCATCAATCATCAATCATCAATCATCAATCATCAATCATCAATCATCAATCATCAATCATCAATTATCAATCATCAATCATCAATAATCAATCATTAATTAGCAATCATTACTCATCTTTCATCAATCAGCAATCATCAATCATCAATAATCAATCATCAATCATCAATAATCAATCATGAATCATGAATCATGAATCATCAATCATCAATTATCAATCATCAATCATCAATCATCAATCATCAATCATCAATCATCAATCATGAATCATCAATCATCAATCATGAATCATCAATCATCAATCATCAATAATCAATCATCAATCATCAATCATCAACCATGGATCATCAATCTTTAATTATCTATCATCAATCATCAATCATCAGTCATCAATCATCAATCATCAATCATCAATCATCAATCATCAATCATCAATCATCAATCATCAATCATCAATCATCAATCATCAATCATCAATCATCAATCATCAATCATCAATCATCAATCATCAATCATCAATCATCAATCATCAATCATGAATCATCAATCAACAATAATCAATCATCAATCATCAATCATCAACCATGGAACATCAATCTTTAATTATCTATCATCAATCATCAATCATCAGTCATCAATCATCAATCATCAAGCATCAATCATCAATCATCAATCATCAATCATCAATCATCAATCATCAATCATCAATCATCAATCATCAATCATCAATCATCAATCATCAATCATCAATCATCAATCATCAATCATCAATCATCAATCATCAATCATCAATCATCAATCATCAATCATGAATCATCAATCATCAATCATCAATCATCAATCATCAATCATCAATCATCAATCATCAATCATCAATCATCAATCATCAATCATCAATCATCAATCATCAATCATCACTCATCAATCATCAATCATCAATCATCAATCATCAATCATCAATCATCAATCATCAATCATCAATCATCAACCATCAATCATCAATTATCAATCATCAACCTTCAATAATCAATCATCAATCATCAATCATCAATCATCAATCATCAATCATCAATCATCAATCATCAATCATCAATCATCAATCATCAATCATCAATCATCAATCATCAATCATCAATCATCAATCATCAATCATCAAACATCAATCATCAATCATCAATCATCAATCATCAATCATCAATCATCAATCATCAATCATCAATCATCAATCATCAATCATCAACCATCTTCCATCAATCATCAATCATCAATCATACATCATATATCATCAATCATCAATCATCAATCATCAATCCTGAATCATCGATCAACAATCATCAATCATCAATCATCAATCATCAATAATCAATCATCAATCATCAATCATCAATCATCAATCATCAATCATTAATTAGCAATCATTACTCATCTTTCATCAATCATCAATCATCAATTATCAATAATCAATCATCAATCATCAATCATCAATAATCAATCATGAATCATGAATCATGAATCATCAATCATCAATCATTAGTCATCAATCATCAATCATCAATCATCAATCATCAATCATCAATCATCAATCATCAATCATGAATCATCAATCATCAATCATCAATCATGAATCATCAATCATCGATAATCAATCATCAATCATCAATCATCAACCATGGATCATCAATCTTTAATTATCTATCATCAATCATCAATCATCAGTCATCAATCATCAATCATCAATCATCAATCATCAATCATCAATCATCAATCATCAATCATCAATCATCAATCATCAATCATCAATCATCAATCATCAATCATCAATCATCAATCATCAATCATCAATCATCAATCATCAATCATCAATCATCAATCATCAATCATCAATCATCAATCATCAATCATCAATCATCAATCATCAATCATCAATCATCAATCATCAATCATCAATCATCAATCATCAATCATCAATCATCAATCATCAATCATCAATCATCAATCATCACTCATCAATCATCAATCATCAATCATCAATCATCAATCATCAATCATCAATCATCAATCATCAATCATCAATCATCAATCATCAATCATCAACCATCAATCATCAATCATCAATCATCAATCATCAATCATCAATAATCAATTATCAATCATCAATCATCAATCATCACTCATCAATCATCAATCATCAATCATCACTCATCAATCATCAATCATCAATCATCAACCTTCAATAATCAATCATCAATCATCAATCATCAATCATCAATCATCAATCATCAATCATCAATCATCAATCATCAATCATCAATCATCAATCATCAATCATCAATCATCAATCATCAATCATCAATCATCAATCATCAATCATCAATCATCAATCATCAATCATCAATCACCAATCAACAATCATCAATCATCAAACATTAATTACCAATCATCAATCATCAATCATCAATCATCAACCATCAATCATCAATCATCAATCATCAATCATCAATCATCAATCATCAATCATCAATCATCAATCATTAATTATCAATCATTACTCATCTTTCATCAATCATCAATCATCAATCATCAATCATCAATAACCAATCATCAATCATCAATCATCAATCATCAATCATCAATAATCAATCATGAATCATGAATCATGAATCATGAATCATCAATCATCAATCATCAATCATCAATCATCAATCATCAATCATCAATCATGAATCATCAATCATCAATCATCAACCATTGATCATTAATCATTAATCATCAATCATCAAGCATCAACCATCAATAATCAATCATCAATCATCAATCATCAATCATCAATCATCAATCATCAATCATATATCATCAATCATCAATCATATATCATCAATTACAAGTCTTCATTCATAAATAATCAATCAATTATTATCAATTATCTATCAGCCATCAACAACCATTAATCACATATCGTCAATCATCAATCACCATTAATGAATCATCAATCATCAATCATATATCATCAATCATCAATCATCAATCATCAATCATCAATCATCAAACATCAATCATCAATCATCAATCATCAATCATCAATCATCAATCATCAATCATCAATCATCAATCATCAATCATCAATCATCAATCATCAATCATCAATTATCAATCATCAATCATCAATAACCAATCATCAATCCTCAACCATCAATCTTAAACCATCAATCATCAATCATCAATAATCAGCCATGGATCATTAATCATCGATCATCAATCATCAACCATCTTTCATCAATCATCAATCATCAATCATATATCATCAATTATCAATCATCAATCATCAATCATCAATCATCAATCATCAATCATCAATCATCAATCATCAATCATCAATCATCAATCATCAATCATCAATCATCAATCATCAATCATCAATCATCAATCATCAATCATTGATCATCAATCATCAATCATCAATCCTGAATCATCGATCAACAATCATCAATCATCAATCATCAATCATCAATAATCAATCATCAATCATCAATCATCAATCATCAACCATCAATCATCAATCATCAATCATCAATCATCAATCATTAATTAGCAATCATTACTCATCTTTCATCAATCATCAATCATCAATCATCAATAATCAATCATCAATCATCAATCATCAATCATCAATCATCAATCATGAATCATGAATCATGAATCATCAATCATCAATCATCAATCATCAATCATCAATCATCAATCATCAATCATCAATCATGAATCATCAATCATCAATCATGAATCATCAATAATCAATCATCAATCATCAACCATGGATCATTAATCATTAATCATCAATCATCAATCATCAACCATCAATAATCAATCATCAATCATCAATCATCAATCATCAATCATCAATCATAAATCATCAATCATCAATCATCAATCATCAATCATCAATCATCAATCATCAATCATCAATCATCAATCATCAATCATCAATCATATATCATCAATCATCAATCATCAATTACAAGTCTTCATTCATAAATAATCAATCAATTATTATCAATTATCTATCAGTCATCAACAACCATTATCACATACCGTCAATCATCAATCACCATTAATGAATCATCAATCATCAATCATATATCATCAATCATCAATCATCAATCATCAATCATCAAACATCAATCATCAATCATCAATCATCAATCATCAATCATCAATCATCAATCATCAATCAACAATCATCAATCATCAATCATCAATCATCAATCATCAATCATCAATCATCAATCATCAATTATCAATCATCAATCATCAATAATCAGTCATCAATCCTCAACCATCAATCTTAAACCATCAATTATCAATCATCAATAATCAGCCATGGATCATTAATCATCGATCATCAATCATCAACCATCTTTCATCAATCATCAATCATCAATCATCAATCATATATCATCAATCATCAATCATCAATCATCAATCATCAATCATCAATCATCAATTATCAATCATCAATCATCAACCATCGATAATCAATCATCAATCATCAATCATCAACCATCAATAATCAATCATCAATCATCAATCATCAATCATCAATCATCAATCATCAATCATCAATCATCAATCATCAATCATCAATCATCAATCATCAATCATCAATCATCAATCATCAATCATCAAGCATCAATCATCAATCATCAATCATCAATCATCAATCATCAATCCTCAACCATCAATCATCAATCATCAATCATCAATCATCAATCATCAATCATCAATCATCAATCATCAATCATCAATCATCAATCATCAATCATCAATCATCAATCATCAATCATCAATCATCAATCAATAATCATCAATCATCGGTCATAAATCATCAATCATCAATCATCAATCACCAATAATCAATCAAAAATCATCAATCATAAATAATCAATCATCAATAATTGATCATCAATTATCAATCATCAATCATCAATCATCAATCATCAATCATCAATCATCAATCATCAATCATCAATCATCGATAATCAATCAGCAAATATCGATCATCAATCATCAATCATCAATCATCAATCATCAATCATCAATCATCAATCATCAATCATCAGTCATCAATCATCAATCATCAATTATCAATCATCAATCGTTAATCATCAATCATATATCATCAATCATCAATCATCAATCATCAATCATCTATCATCAATCATCAATCATCAATCAGCAATCATCAATCATCAATCATCAATCATCAATCATCAATCATCAATCATCAATCATCAATCATCAATCATCAATCATCAATCATCAATCATCAATCATCAATCATCAATCATCAATCATCAATCATCAATCATCAATTATCAATCATCAATCATCAAAAATCAATCATCAATCCTCAACCATCAATCATAAACCATCAATCATCAATCATCAATAATCAGCCATGGATCATTAATCATCGATCATCAATCATCAACCATCTTTCATCAATCATCAATCATCAATCATCAATCATCAATCATCAATCATCAATCATCAATCATCAATCATCAATCATCAATCATCAATCATCAATCATCAATCATCAATCATCAATCATCAATCATCAATCATCAATCATCAATCATCAATCATCAATCATCAATCATCAATCATCAATCAGCAATCATCAATCATCAATAATCAATCATCAATCATCAATCATCAACCATTAATCATCAATCATCAATCATCAATCATCAATCATCAATCATCAACCATGGATCATCAATCATTAATCATCAATCATCAATCATCAATCATAAATCATCAATAATCAATCATCAGTCATCAATCATCAATCATCAATCATCAAACATCAATCATCAATCATCAATCATCAATCATCAATCATCAATCATCAATCATCAATCATCAATCATCAATCATCAATCATCAATCATCAACCAACAGCCATCAATCATCAATCATCAATCATCAATCATCAATCATCAATCATCAATCATCAATCATCAATCATCAATCATCAATCATCAATCATCAATCATCAATCATCAATCATCAATCATCAATCAGCAATCATCAATCATCAATAATCAATCATCAATCATCAATCATCAACAATTAATCATCAATCATCAATCATCAATCATCAATCATCAACCATGGATCATCAATCATTAATCTTCAATCATCAATCATCAATCATCAATCATCAATCATAAATCATCAATAATCAATCATCAGTCATCAATCATCAATCATCAATCATCAATCACCAATCATCAACCATGGATCATCAATCAATAATCATCAATCATCAATCATCAATCATCAATCATCAATCATAAATCATCAATAATCAATCATCAATCATCAATCATCAATCATCAATCATCAATCATCAATCATCAATCATCAATCATCGATCATCAATCATCAACCATCTTTCATCAATCATCAATCATCAATCATCAATCATCAATCATCAATCATCAATCATCAATCATCAATCATCAATCATCAATCATCAACCATCAATAATCAATCATCAATCATCAATCATCAACCAGCAATAATCAATCATCAATCATCAATCATCAATCATCAATCATCAATCATCAATCATCAATCATCAATCATCAATCATCAATCAACAATCATCAATCATCAATCATCAATCATCAATCATCAATCATCAATCATCAATCATCAATCATCAACCATCAATAATCAATCATCAATCATCAATCATCAACCAGCAATAATCAATCATCAATCATCAATCATCAATCATCAATCATCAATCATCAATCATCACTCATCAATCATCAATCATCAATCATTAATCATCAATCATCAATCATCAATCATCAATAATCAATCATCAACCATCAATCATCAATTATCAATCATCAATCATCAATCATCAATCATCAATCATCAATCAACAGCCATCAATCATCAATCATCAATCATCAATCATCAATCATCAATCATCAATCATCAATCATCAATCATCAATCATCAATCATCAGTCATCAATCATCAATCATCAATCATCAATCATCAACCATCAATCATCAATCATGAATCATCAATCATCAATCATGAATCATCAATCATCAATCATCAATCATCAATCATCAATCATCAATCATCAATCATCAATCATCAATCTTCAATCATCAATCATCAATCATCAATCATCAATCATCAATCATCAACCATCAATAATCAATCATCAATCATCAATCATCAACCAGCAATAATCAATCATCAATCATCAATCATCAATCATCAATCATCAATCATCAATCATCAATCATCAATCATCAATCATTAATTATCAATCATTACTCATCTTTCATCAATCATCAATCATCAATAATCAATCATCAAACATCAATCATCAATAATCAATCATGAATCATGAATCATGAATCATCAATCATCAATCATCAATCATCAATCATGAATCATCAATCATCAATCATCAACCATGGATCATTAATCATTAATCATCAATCATCAATTATCAACCATCAATAACCAATCATCAATCATCAATCATCCATCATCAATCATCAACCATGGATCATCAATCATTAATCATCAATCATCCATCATCAATCATAAATCATCAATCATCAATCATCAATCATCTATCATCAATCATCAATCATCAATCATCAATCATCAATCATCAATCATCAATCATCAATCATCAATCATCAATCATCAATCATCAATCATCAACCATCAATCATCAATCATCAATCATCAATCATCAATCATCAATCATCAATCATCAATCATCAATCATCAATCATCAATCATTAATCATCAATCATCAATCATCAATCATCAATCATCAATCCTCAATCATCAATCATCAATCATCAATCATCAATCATCAATCTTCAATCTTCAATCATCAATCATCAATCATCAATCATCAATCATCAATCATCAATCATCAATCATCAATCATCAACCATCAATAATCAATCATCAATCATCAACCAGCAATAATCAATCATCAATCATCAATCATCAATCATCAATCATCAATCATCAATCATCAATCATCAATCATCAATCATCAATCATCAATCATCAATCATCAATAATCAATCATCAATCATCAATCATCAATCATCAATCATTAATTATCAATCATTACTCATCTTTCATCAATCATCAATCATCAATCATCAATAATCAATCATCAATCATCAATTATCAATCATCAATCAACAACCATCAATAATCAATCATCAATCATCAATCCTCAACCAGCAATAATCAATCATCAATCATCAATCATCAATCATCAATCATCAATCATCAATCATCAATCATCAATCATCAATCATCAATCATCAATCATCAATCATCAATCATCAATAATCAATCATCAATCATCAATCATCAATCATCAATCATCAATCATCAATCATCAATCATCAATCATCAATTATCAATCAACAATCATCAATCATCAATTACAAGTCTTCATTCATAAATAATCAATCAATTATTATCAATTATCTATGAGCCATCAACAACCATTAATCACATATCGTCAATCATCAATCACCATTAATGAATCATCAATCATCAATCATCAATCATTAATCATCAATCATCAATCATCAATCATCAATCATCAATCATCAATCATCAATCATCAATCATCAATCATCAACCATCAATTATCAATCATCAACCATCAATCATCAATCATCAATCATCAATCATCATCCATCAATAATCAATATTAATTCAGCATTCATCAGTCATCAAGCATCAATCATCAATCATCAATCATCAATCATCAATTATCAATCATCAATCATCAATAATCAATCATCAATCATCAATCATCAATCATCAATCATCAATCATCAATCATCAATCATCAATCATCAATCATCAATCATCAATCATCAATCATCAATCATCAATCATCAATCTTCAATCATCAATCATCAATCATCAATCATCAATCATCAATCATCAATCATCAATCATCAATCATCAATCATCAACCATCAATAATCAATCATCAATCATCAACCAGCAATAATCAATCATCAATCATCAATCATCAATCATCAATCATCAATCATCAATCATCAATCATCAATCATCAATCATCACTCATCAATCATCAATCATCAATCATTAATCATCAATCATCAATCATCAATCATCAACCTTCAATAATCAATCATCAATCATCAATCATCAATCATCAATCATCAATCATCAATCATCAATCATCAATCATCAATCATCAATCATCAATCATCAATCATCAATCATCAATCATCAATCATCAATCATCAATCATCAATCATCAATCATCAATCATCAATCATCAATCATCAATCATCAATCATCAATCATCAACCATCAATCATCAATCATCAATCATCAATCATCAATCATCAATCATCAATCATCAATCATTAATTATCAATCATTACTCATCTTTCATCAATCATCAATCATCAATCATCAATCATCAATAATCAATCATCAATCATCAATCATCAATCATCAATCATCAATCATCAATCATCAATCATCAATCATCAATCATCAATCATCAATCATCAATCAGCAATCATCAATCATCAATCATCAATCATCAATCATCAATCATCAACCTTCAATCATCAATCATCAATCATCAATCATCAACCACGGATCATCAATCATTAATCATCAATCATCCATCATCAATCATCAATCATAAATCATCAATCATCAATCATCAATCATCTATCATCAATCATCAATCATCAATCATCAATCATCAATCGTCAATCATCAATCATCAATCATCAATCATCAATCATCAACCATCAATCATCAATCATCAATCATCAATCATCAATCATCAATCATCAATCATCAATCATCAATCATCAATCATCAATCATCAATCATCAATCATCAATCATCAATCATCAATCATCAATCATCAATCATCAATCATCAATCATCAATCATCACTCATCAATCATCAATCATCAATCATTAATCATCAATCATCAATCATCAATCATCAACCTTCAATAATCAATCATCAATCATCAATCATCAATCATCAATCATCAATCATCAATCATCAATCATCAATCATCAATCATCAATCATCAATCATCAATCATCAATCATCAATCATCAATCATCAATCATCAATCATCAATCATCAATCACCAATCAACAATCATCAATCATCAAACATTAATTATCAATCATCAATCATCAATCATCAATCATCAACCATCAATCATCAATCATCAATCATCAATCATCAATCATCAATCATCAATCATCAATCATTAATTATCAATCATCAATCATCAATCATCAATCAGCAATCATCAATCATCAATCATCAATCATCAACCTTCAATCATCAATCATCAATCATCAATCATCAATCATCAACCATGGATCATCAATCATTAATCATCAATCATCCATCATCAATCATCAATCATAAATCATCAATCATCAATCATCAATCATCTATCATCAATCATCAATCATCAATCATCAATCTTCAATCATCAATCATCAATCATCAATCATCAATCATCAATCATCAATCATCAATCATCAATCATCAATCATCAATCATCAATCAGCAATCATCAATCATCAATCATCAATCATCAACCTTCAATCATCAATCATCAATCATCAATCATCAATCATCAACCATGGATCATCAATCATTAATCAACAATCATCCATCATCAATCATCAATCATAAATCATCAATCATCAATCATCAATCATCTATCATCAATCATCAATCATCAATCATCAATCGTCAATCATCAATCATCAATCATCAATCATCAATCATCAACCATCAATCATCAATCATCAATCATCAATCATCAATCATCAATCATCAATCATCAATCATCAATCATCAATCATCAATCATCAATCATCAATCATCAATCATCAATCATCAATCATCAATCATCAATCATCAATCATCAATCATCAATCATCAATCATCAATCTTCAATCATCAATCATCAATCATCAATCATCAATCATCAATCATCAATCATCAACCATCAATAATCAATCATCAATCATCAACCAGCAATAATCAATCATCAATCATCAATCATCAATCATCAATCATCAATCATCAATCATCAATCATCAATCATCAATCATCAATCATCAATCATCAATCATCAATCATCAATCATCAATCATCAATCATCAATCATCAATAATCAATCATCAATCATCAATCATCAATCATCAATCATTAATTATCAATCATTACTCATCTTTCATCAATCATCAATCATCAATCATCAATAATCAATCATCAATCATCAATTATCAATCATCAATCAACAACCATCAATAATCAATCATCAATCATCAATCCTCAACCAGCAATAATCAATCATCAATCATCAATCATCAATCATCAATCATCAATCATCAATCATCAATCATCAATGATCAATCATCAATCATCAATCATCAATCATCAATCATCAATCATCAATCATCAATCATCAATCATCAATCATCAATCATCAATCATCAATCATCAATCATCAATCATCAATCATCAATCATCAATCATCAATAATCAATCATCAATCATCAATCATCAATCATCAATCATCAATCAACAGCCATCAATCATCAATCATCAATCATCAATCATCAATCATCAATCATCAATCATCAGTCATCAATCATCAATCATCAATCATCAACCATCAATCATCAATCATGAATCATCAATCATCAATCATGACTCATCAATCATCAATCATCAATCATCAATCATCAATCATCAATCATCAATCATCAATCATCAATCATCAATCTTCAATCATCAATCATCAATCATCAATCATCAATCATCAACCATCAATAATCAATCATCAATCATCAATCATCAACCAGCAATAATCAATCATCAATCATCAATCATCAATCATCAATCATCAATCATCAATCATCAATCATCAATCATCAATCATCAATCATCAATCATCAATCATCAACCATCAATCATCAATCATCAATCATCAATCATCAATAATCAATCATCAATCATCAATCATCAATCATTAATTATCAATCATTACTCATCTTTCATCAATCATCAATCATCAATAATCAATCATCAATCATCAATCATCAATAATCAATCATGAATCATGAATCATGAATCATGAATCATCAATCATCAATCATCAATCATGAATCATCAATCATCAATCATCAACCATGGATCATTAATCATTCATCATCAATCATCAATTATCAACCATCAATAATCAATCATCAATCATCAATCATCAATCATCAATCATCAATCATCAATCATCAATCATATATCATAAATCATCAATCATCAATCATCAATTACAAGTCTTCATTCATAAATAATCAATCAATTATTATCAATTATCTATCAGCCATCAACAACCATTAATCACATATCGTCAATCATCAATCACCATTAATGAATCGTCAATCATCAATCATCAATCATCAATCATCAATCATCAATCATCAATCATCAATCATCAATCATCAATCATCAATCATCAATCATCAATCATCAATCATCAACCATCAATTATCAATCATCAACCATCAATCATCAATCATCAATCATCAATCATCAATCATCATCCATCAATAATCAATATTAATTCAGCAATCATCAGTCATCAAGCATCAATCATCAATCATCAATCATCAATCATCAATTATCAATTATCAATCATCAATAATCAATCATCAATCATCAATCATCAATCATCAATCATCAATCATCAATCATCAATCATCAATCATCAATCATCAATCATCAATCATCAATCATCAATCATCAATCATCAATCATCAATCATCAATCATCAATCATCAATCATCAATCATCAATCATCAATCATCAATCTTCAATCATCAATCATCAATCATCAATCATCAATCATCAATCATCAATCATCAATCATCAATCATCAATCATCAACCATCAATAATCAATCATCAATTATCAATCATCAACCAGCAATAATCAATCATCAATCATCAATCATCAATCATCAATCATCAATCATCAATCATCAATCATCACTCATCAATCATCAATCATCAATCATCAATCATTAATCATCAATCATCAATCATCAATCATCAATTATCAATCATCAATCGTCAATCATCAATCATCAATCATCAATCATCAATCATCAATCATCAATCATCAATCATCAATCATCAATCTTCAATCATCAATCATCAATCATCAATCATCAATCATCAATCATCAATCATCAATCAGCAATCATCAATCATCAATCATCAATCATCAATCATCAACCATCAATCATCAATCATCAATCATCAATCATCAACCATGGATCATCAATCATCATTCATCAATCATCCATCATCAATCATAAATCATCAATCATCAATCATCAATCATCTATCATCAATCATCAATCATCAATCATCAATCATCAATCATCAATCATCAATCATCAATCATCAACCATCAATCATCAATCATCAATCATCAATCATCAATCATCAATCATCAATCATCAATCATCAATCATCAATCATCAATCATCAATCATCAATCATCAATCATCAATCATCAATCTTCAATCATCAATCATCAATCATCAATCATCAATCATCAATCATCAATCATCAATCATCAACCATCAATAATCAATCATCAATCATCAACCAGCAATAATCAATCATCAATCATCAATCATCAATCATCAATCATCAATCATCAATCATCAATCATCAATCATCAATCATCAATCATCAATCATCAATCATCAATCATCAATCATCAATCATCAATCATCAATAATCAATCATCAATCATCAATCATCAATCATCAATCATTAATTATCAATCATTACTCATCTTTCATCAATCATCAATCATCAATAATCAATCATCAATCATCAATTATCAATCATCAATACACAACCATCAATAATCAATCATCAATCATCAATCCTCAACCAGCAATAATCAATCATCAATCATCAATCATCAATCATCAATCATCAATGATCAATCATCAATCATCAATCATCAATCATCAATCATCAATCATCAATCATCAATCATCAATCATCAATCATCAATCATCAATCATCAATCATCAATCATCAATCATCAATAATCAATCTTCAATCATCAATCATCAATCATCAATCATCAATCATCAATCATCAATTATCAATCAACAATCATCAATCATCAATCATCAATCATTAATCATCAATCATCAATCATCAATCATCAATCATCAATCATCAATTATCAATCATCAATCATCAAAAATCAATCATCAATCCTCAACCATCAATCATAAACCATCAATCATCAATCATCAATAATCAGCCATGGATCATTAATCATCGATCATCAATCATCAACCATCTTTCATCAATCATCAATCATCAATCATCAATCATCAATCATCAATCATCAATCATCAATCATCAATCATCAATCATCAATCATCAATCATCAATCATCAATCATCAATCATCAATCATCAATCATCAATCATCAATCATCAATCATCAATCATCAATCATCAATCATCAATTATCAATCGTCAATCATCAATCATCAATCATCAATCATCAATCATCAATCATCAATCATCAATCATCAATCATCAATCATCAATCATCAATCATCAATCATCAATCATCAATCATCAATCATCAATCATCAACAATCAATCATCAATCATCAATTATCTATTATCAATCATCAATCATCAACCATCGATAATCAATCATCAATCATCAATCATCAATCATCAACCATCAATAATCAATCATCAATCATCAATCATCAATCATCAATCATCAATCATCAATCATCAATCATCAATCATCAATCATCAATCATCAATCATCAATCATCAATCATCAATCATCAATCATCAATTATCAATCATCAATCATCAATAATCAATCATCAATCATCAATCATCAATTATAAATCATCAATCATTAATCATCAATCATCAATCATCAATCAGCAATCATCAATCATCAATCATCAATAATCAATCATCAATCATCAATCATCAACCATTAATCATCAATCATCAATCATCAATCATCAACCATGGATCATCAATCATTAATCATCAATCATTATCATCAATCATCAATCATCAATCATCAATCATCAATCATAAATCATCAATAATCAATCATCAGTCATCAATCATCAATCATCAATCATCAATCATCAATCATCAATCATCAATCATCAATCAACAGCCATCAATCATCAATCATCAATCATCAATCATCAATCATCAATCATCAATCATCAATCATCAGTCATCAATCATCAATCATCAATCATCAACCATCAATCATCAATCATGAATCATCAATCATCAATCATGAATCATCAATCATCAATCATCAATCATCAATCATCAATCATCAATCATCAATCATTAATCATCAATCTTCAATCATCAATCATCAATCATCAATCATCAATCATCAACCATCAATAATCAATCATCAATCATCAATCATCAACCAGCAATAATCAATCATCAATCATCAATCATCAATCATCAATCATCAATCATCAATCATCAATCATCAATCATCAATCATCAATCATCAATCATCAATCATCAATAATCAATCATCAATCATCAATCATCAATCATCAATCATCAATCATTAATTATCAATCATTACTCATCTTTCATCAATCATCAATCATCAATAATCAATCATCAATCATCAATCATCAATAATCAATCATGAATCATGAATCATGAATCATCAATCATCAATCATCAATCATCAATCATGAATCATCAATCATCAATCATCAACCATGGATCATTAATCATTAATCATCAATCATCAATTATCAATAATCAATCATCAATCATCAATCATCAATCATCAATCATCAATCATCAATCATATATCATAAATCATCAATCATCAATCATCAATTACAAGTCTTCATTCATAAATAATCAATCAATTATTATCAATTATCTATCAGCCAACAACAGCCATTAATCACATATCGTCAATCATCAATCACCATTAATGAATCATCAATCATCAATCATCAATCATCAATCATCAATCATCAATCATCAATCATCAATCATCAACCATCAATTATCAATCATCAACCATCAATCATCAATCATCAATCATCATCCATCAATATTCAATATTAATTCAGCAATCATCAGTCATCAAGCATCAATCATCAATCATCAATCATCAATCATCAATTATCAATCATCAATCATCAATAATCAATCATCAATCATCAATCATCAATCATCAATCATCAATCATCAATCATCAATCATCAATCATCAATCATCAATCATTAATCATCAATCATCAATCATCAATCTTCAATCATCAATCATCAATCATCAATCATCAATCATCAATCATCAATCATCAACCATCAATAATCAATCATCAATCATCAATCATCAACCAGCAATAATCAATCATCAATCATCAATCATCAATCATCAATCATCAATCATCAATCATCAATCATCAATCATCAATCATCACTCATCAATCATCAATCATCAATCATTAATCATCAATCATCAATCATCAATCATCAATAATCAATCATCAATCATCAATCATCAATCATCAATCATCAATCATCAATCATCAATCATCAATCATCAATCATCAATCATCAATCATCAATCATCAATCTTCAATCATCAATCATCAATCATCAATCATCAATCATCAATCAGCAATCATCAATCATCAATCAGCAATCATCAATCATCAATCATCAATCATCAATCATCAACCATCAACCTTCAATCATCAATCATCAATCATCAATCATCAATCATCAACCATGGATCATCAATCATTAATCATCAATCATCCATCATCAATCATAAATCATCAATCATCAATCATCAATCATCAATCATCAATCATCAATCATCTATCATCAATCATCAATCATCAATCATCAATCATCAATCATCAATCATCAATCATCAATCATCAATCATCAATCATCAATCATCAACCATCAATCATCAATCATCAATCATCAATCATCAATCATCAATCATCAATCATCAATCATCAATCATCAATCATCAATCATCAATCATCAATCATCAATCATCAATCATCAATCATCAATCATCAATCATCAATCTTCAATCATCAATCATCAATCATCAATCATCAATCATCAATCATCAATCATCAACCATCAATAATCAATCATCAATCATCAACCAGCAATAATCAATCATCAATCATCAATCATCAATCATCAATCATCAATCATCAATCATCAATCATCAATCATCAATCATCAATCATCAATCATCAATCATCAATCATCAATCATCAATCATCAATCATCAATAATCAATCATCAATCATCAATCATTAATCATCAATCATCAATCATCAATCATTGATCATCAATCATCAATCATGAATCATCGATCATCGATCATCAATCATCAATCATCAATCATCAATCATCAATCATCAATCATCAATCATCAATCATCAATCATTAATCATTAATCATTAATCGTCAATCATCAATCATCAATCATCAATCATCAACCATCAATCATCAATCATCAATCATCAATCCTCAACCAGCAATAATCAATCATCAATCATCAATCATCAATCATCAATCATCAATAATCAATCATCAATCATCAATCATCAATCATCAATCATCAATCATCAATCATCAATCATCAATCATCAATCATCAATCATCAATCATCAATCATCAATCATCAATCATCAATCATCAATCATCAATCATCAATCATCAATCATCAATCATCAATCATCAATCATCAATCATCAATCATCAATCATCAATCATCAATCATCAATCATCAATCATCAATCATCAATCATCAATCATCAATCTTCAATCATCAATCATCAATCATCAATCATCAACCATCAATAATCAATCATCAATCATCTACCAGCAATAATCAATCATCAATCATCAATCATCAATCATCAATCATTAATTATCAATCATGACTCATCTTTCATCAATCATCAATCATCAATCATCAATAATCAATCATCAATCATCAATCATCAATAATCAATCATCAATCATCAATCATCAATCATCAATCATCAATCATCAATCATCAATCATCAATCATCAATAATCAATCATCAATCATCAATCATCAATCATCAATCATCAATCATCAATCATCAATCATCAATCATCAATCATCAATCATCAATCATCAATCATCAATCATCAATCATCAATCATCAATCATCAATCATCAATCATCAATCATCAATCATCAATCATCAATCATCAATCATCAATCATCAATCTTCAATCATCAATCATCAATCATCAATCATCAATCATCACTCATTAATCATCAATCATCAATCATCAATCATCAATCATCAATCATCAATCGTCAATCATCAATCATCAATCATCAATCATCAATCATCAATCATTTATCATCAATCAGCAATCATCAATCATCAATCATCGATCATCAATCATCAATCATCAATTATCAATCATCAATCATAAATCATTAGCCATCAATCATCAATCATCAATCACCAATCATCAATCATCAATCATCAATCGTCAATCATCAATCATAAATCATCAATCATCAATCATCAAACATCAATTATCAATCATCAATCATCAATCATCAACCATCAATCATCAATCATCAATCATCAATCATCAATCATCAATCATCAATCATCAATCATCAATCATCAATCATCACTCATCAATCATCAATCATCAATCATCAATCATCAATCATCAATCATCCATCATCAATCATCAATCATCAATCATCAATCATCAATCATCAATCATCAATCATCAATCATCAATCATCAATCATCAATCATCAATCATCAATCATCAATCATCAATCATCAGTCATCAATCATCAATCATCAATCATCAATCATCAATCATCAATCATCAATCATCAATCATCAATCATCAATCATCAATCATCAATCATCAATCATCAATAATCAATCATCAATCATCAATCATCAATCATCAATCATCAATCATCAATCATCCATCATCAATCATCAATCATCAATCATCAATTATCAGTCATCAATTTTCAATCATCAATCATCAATCATCAATCATCAATCATCAATCATCAATCATCAATCATCAATCATCAATCATCAATCATCAATCATCAATCATCAATCATCAATCATCAATCATCAATCATCAATCATCAATCATCAATCATCAATCATCAATCATCAATCATCAATCATCAATCATCAATCATCAATAATCAATCATCAATCATCAATCATCAATCATCAATCATCAATCATCAATCATCAATCATCAATCATCAATCATCAATCATCAATCATCAATCATCAATCATCAATCATCAATCATCAATCATCAATCATCAATCATCAATCATCAATCATCAATCATCAATCATCAATCATCAATCATCAATCATCAATCATCAATCATCAATCTTCAATCATCAATCATCAATCATCAATCATCAACCATCAATAATCAATCATCAATCATCTACCAGCAATAATCTATCATCAATCATCAATCATCAATCATTAATTATCAATCATGACTCATCTTTCATCAATCATCAATCATCAATCATCAATAATCAATCATCAATCATCAATCATCAATAATCAATTATCAAGTCATCAATCATCAATCATCAATCATCAATCATCTATTATCAGTCATCAATCATCAATAATCAATCATCAATCATCAATCATCAATCATCAATCATCAATCATTAATCATCAATCATCAATCATCAATAATCAATCATCAATCATCAATCATCAATCATCAATCATCAATCATCAATCATCAATCATCAACCGTGGATCATCAATCATTAATCATCAATCATCAATCATCAATCATCAATCATCAATTATCAATCATCAATCATCAATCATCAATCATCAATCATCAATCATCAATCATCAATCATCAATCATCAATCATCAATCATCAATCATCAATCATCAATCATCAATCATCAATCATCAATCATCAATCATCAATCATCAATCATCAATCATCAATCATCAATCATCAATCATCAATCATCAATCATCAATCATCAATCAACAATCATCAATCATCAATCATCAATCATCAATCATCAATCATCAATCATCAATCATCAATCATCAATCATCAATCATCAATCATCAGTCATCAATCATCAATCATCAATCATCAACCATCAACCATCAATCATCAATCATCAATCATCAATCATCAGTCATCAATCATCAATCATCAATCATCAATCATCAATCATCAATCATCAATCATCAATCTTCAATCATCAATCTTCAATCTTCAATCATCAATCATCAATCATCAACCATCAATAATCAATCATCAATCATCAATCCTCAACCAGCAATAATCAATCATCAATCATCAATCATCAATCATCAATCATCAATCATCAATCATCAATCATCAATCATCAATCATCAATCATCAATCATCAATCATCAATCATCAATCATCAATCATCAATCATCAATCATCAATCATCAATCATCAATCATCAATCATCAATCATCAATCATCAATCAACAATCATGAATCATCAATCATCAATCATCAATCATCAATCATCAATCATCAGTCATCAATCATCAATCATCAATCATCAACCATCAATCATCAATCATCAATCATCAATCATCAATCATCAATAATCAATCATCAATCATCAATCATCAACCATCAATCATCAGTCATCAATCATCAATCATCAATCATCAATCATCAATCACCAATCATCAATCATCAATCATCAATCATCAATCTTCAATCATCAATCATCAATCATCAATCATCAATCATCAACCATCAATAATCAATCATCAATCATCAATCATCAATCATCAATCATCAATCATCAATCATCAATCATCAATCATCAATCATCAATCATCAATCATCAATCATCAACCATCAATCATCAATCATCAATCATCAATCATCAATCATCAATCATCAATCATCAATCATCAATCATCAATCATCAATCATCAATCATCAATCATCAATCATCAATCATCAATCATCAATCATCAATCATCAATCTTCAATCATCAATCATCAATCATCAATCATCAATCATCAATCATCAATCATCAATCATCAATAACCAATCATCAATCATCAACCAGCAATAATCAATGATCAATCATCAATCATCAATCATCAATCATCAATCATCAATCATCAATCATCAATCATCAATCATCAATCATCAATCATCAATCATCAACCATCAATCATCAATCATCAATCATCAATCATCAATCATCAATCATCAACCGTGGATCATCAATCATTAATCATCAATCATCAATCATCAATCATCAATTATCAATCATCAATTATCAATCATCAATCATCAATCATCAATCATCAATCATCAATCATCAATCATCAATCATCAATCATCATCCATCAATCATCAATCATCAATCATCAATCATCAATCATCAATCATCAATCATCAATCATCAATCATCAATCATCAATCATCAATCATCAATCATCAATCATCAATCATCAATCATCAATCATCAATCATCAATCATCAATAATCATATCAATCATCAATCATCAATCATCAATCATCAATCATCAATCATCAATCATCAATCATCAATCATCAATCATCAATCATCAATCATCAATCATCAATCATCAATCATCAATCATCAATCATCAATCATCAATCATCAATCATCAATCATCAATCATCATCATCAATCATCAATCATCAATCATCAATCATCAATCATCAATCATCAATCTTCAATCATCAATCATCAATCATCAATCATCAACCATCAATAATCAATCATCAATCATCTACCAGCAATAATCAATCATCAATCATCAATCATCAATCATCAATCATTAATTATCAATCATGACTCATCTTTCATCAATCATCAATCATCAATCATCAATAATCAATCATCAATCATCAATCATCAATAATCAATTATCAATCATCAATCA
Source organism: Stratiomys singularior (assembly GCA_954870665.1). NCBI lineage: Eukaryota > Metazoa > Arthropoda > Insecta > Diptera > Stratiomyidae > Stratiomys > Stratiomys singularior. The sequence continues at coordinate 42,382 of CATOZT010000073.1, forward strand.
TCAATCATCAATCATCAATCATCTATTATCAGTCATCAATCATCAATAATCAATCATCAATCATCAATCATCAATCATCAATCATCAATCATTAATCATCAATCATCAATCATCAAT
>CATOZT010000074.1:10000-15000 GCA_954870665.1 Stratiomys singularior
GTATCCAAACATTTTGATTTTGATAAATTTCAAAGAAAATTTTAAGAGAGCACTACAGCTCGACACAGTCAAGGTGGATGCCGATGGCACCTCCACAGACGAGATGCTATGGTTCACATATGGCTTGGGATACGCTGTGAACCCCCATAAAGGCAAGATGATGCAGAATGCTGATGTCTATATGGGTGGGATCGGGCCGAAGTCCGAATCCAAACATTTTTACTTTGATAAATTTCAAAGAAAATTTTAAGAGAGCATTACAGCTCGACACAGTCAAGGTGGATGCCGATGGCACCTCCACAGACGAGATGCTATGGTTCACATATGGCTTGGGATACGCTGTGAACCCCCATAAAGGCAAGATGATGCAGAATGCTGATGTCTATATGGGTGGGATCGGGCTGAAGTCCGTATCCAAACATTTTGATTTTGATAAATTTCAAAGAAAATTTTAAGAGAGCACTACAGCTCGACACAGTCAAGGTGGATGCCGATGGCACCTCCACAGACGAGATGCTATGGTTCACATATGGCTTGGGATACGCTGTGAACCCCCATAAAGGCAAGATGATGCAGAATGCTGATGTCTATATGGGTGGGGTCGGGCCGAAGTCCGAATCCAAACATTTTTACTTTGATAAATTTCAAAGAAAATTTTAAGAGAGCATTACAGCTCGACACAGTCAAGGTGGATGCCGATGGCACCTCCACAGACGAGATGCTATGGTTCACATACGGCTTGGGATACGCTGTGAACCCCCATAAAGGCAAGATGATGCAGAATGCTGATGTCTATATGGGTGGGGTCGGGCCGAAGTCCGAATCCAAACATTTTTACTTTGATAAATTTCAAAGAAAATTTTAAGAGAGCATTACAGCTCGACACAGTCAAGGTGGATGCCGATGGCACCTCCACAGACGAGATGCTATGGTTCACATACGGCTTGGGATACGCTGTGAACCCCCATAAAGGCAAGATGATGCAGAATGCTGATGTCTATATGGGTGGGGTCGGGCCGAAGTCCGAATCCAAACATTTTTACTTTGATAAATTTCAAAGAAAATTTTAAGAGAGCATTACAGCTCGACACAGTCAAGGTGGATGCCGATGGCACCTCCACAGACGAGATGCTATGGTTCACATACGGCTTGGGATACGCTGTGAACCCCCATAAAGGCAAGATGATGCAGAATGCTGATGTCTATATGGGTGGGATCGGGCCGAAGTCCGAATCCAAACATTTTTACTTTGATAAATTTCAAAGAAAATTTTAAGAGAGCATTACAGCTCGACACAGTCAAGGTGGATGCCGATGGCACCTCCACAGACGAGATGCTATGGTTCACATATGGCTTGGGATACGCTGTGAACCCCCATAAAGGCAAGATGATGCAGAATGCTGATGTCTATATGGGTGGGATCGGGCCGAAGTCCGAATCCAAACATTTTTACTTTGATAAATTTCAAAGAAAATTTTAAGAGAGCATTACAGCTCGACACAGTCAAGGTGGATGCCGATGGCACCTCCACAGACGAGATGCTATGGTTCACATACGGCTTGGGATACGCTGTGAACCCCCATAAAGGCAAGATGATGCAGAATGCTGATGTCTATATGGGTGGGATCGGGCCGAAGTCCGAATCCAAACATTTTTACTTTGATAAATTTCAAAGAAAATTTTAAGAGGGCATTACAGCTCGACACAGTCAAAATCGAAACAAAAATCGTACCTCTCATATCGAGGTATCACAAAGATTATACTTCTATAATCAAAATCCACAAAAATCATACCTCTCATATCGAGGTCTCACAAGCATTATGCTTCTATAATCAAAATCCACAAAAATCATACCTCTCATATCGAGGTATCACAAAGATTATACTTCTATAATCAAAATCCACAAAAATCGTACCTCTCATATCGAGGTATCACAAACATTATGCTTCTATAATCAAAATCCACAAAAATCATACCTCTCATATCGAGGTCTCACAAAGATTATACTTCTATAATCAAAATCCACAAAAATCATACCTCTCATATCGAGGTCTCACAAAGATTATACTTCTATAATCAAAATTGACAAAAATCATACCTCTCATATCGAGGTCTCACAAAGATTATACTTCTATAATCAAAATCCACAAAAATCATACCTCTCATATCGAGGTCTCACAAGCATTATGCTTCTATAATCAAAATCCACAAAAATCATACCTCTCATATCGAGGTATCACAAAGATTATACTACTATAATCAAAATCCACAAAAATCATACCTCTCATATCGAGGTCTCACAAAGATTATACTTCTATAATCAAAATCCACAAAAATCATACCTCTCATATCGAGGTCTCACAAAGATTATACTTCTATAATCAAAATTGACAAAAATCATACCTCTCATATCGAGGTCTCACAAAGATTATACTTCTATAATCAAAATCCATAACCAAAATCAAAAATCATACCTCTCATATCGAGGTCTCACAAAGATTATACTTCTATAATCAAAATCCACAGAAATCATACCTCTCATATCGAGGTATCACAAAGATTATACTTCTATAATCAAAATCCACAAAAATCATACCTCTCATATCGAGGTCTCAAAAAGATTATACTTCTATAATCAAAATCCACAAAAATCATACCTCTCATATCGAGGTCTCACAAAGATTATACTTCTATAATCAAAATCCACAAAAATCATACCTCTCATATCGAGGTCTCACAAACATTATACTTTCATAATCAAAATCCATGAAAATCATACCTCTCATATCGAGGTCTCAAACCAACATTATACTTTCATAATCAAAATCCATGAAAATCATACCTCTCATATCGAGGTTTCACAAACATTATACTTCTATAATCAAAATCCACGAAAATCACACCTCTCACATCGAGGTCTCAAACCAACATTATACTTTCAGAATCAAAATCCATGAAAATCATACCTCTCATTTCGAGGTCTCACAAACATTATACTTCTATAATCAAAATTGACGAAAATCATACCTCTCATATCGAGGTCTCAAACCAACATTATACTTTCATAATCAAAATCCATGAAAATCATACCTCTCATATCGAGGTCTCACAAACATTATACTTCTATAATCAAAATCCACGAAAATCATACCTCTCATATCGAGGTCTCAAACCAACATTATACTTCTATAATCAAAATCCATGAAAATCATACCTCTCATATCGAGGTCTAACAAACATTATACTTTTATAATCAAACTCCACAAAAATCATACCTCTCATATCGAGGTCTCAAACCAATATTATACTTTCATAATGAAAATCCTAGAAAATCATACCTCTTATATGGGGAGGTATCGGTTATATTATACTTGCATAATACCAACAACAAAAACTTAGGTAAGGCAAAATCTATCAGTGCCGTGGTATGTCCACTGTTGGTGTGTTTATTTTGTGTAATAAAATAACAACATTGTGAAAACAACATTATACATCTATAATAAAAAATCACCAAAATGGGACCTTCTGTATGGAGAGGTATCGTCGGACATTATACTTGTATAATCCGGGCGAAACCAATTTGCTTAAAATCATGAGAAATTCGAGAGTTTTTGCTAATCAAATTTGTGAATTGTAATTTGAAAGTAAATTAGAAAGTTTTAATATCATCTCTATAGTTGAGAAATAATAAATAAAAAAGTGGGTACAAAATGTGTTGGTATTTTGGTAAAAAAGTAATATAGGATACTGTATGCCGTCAGCGGCAGTCAAGGTCCAAACTCATATGAATGATTTCAAAGATGAAATCAGTTTGTATGAGTATTATTAAACATATTACATCAGTAATACATCAATAAAATGAATTAATAAGACTTTCCTACATAAGGTCTCGCAGTGATTATACAAGTATAATCATCGTGAGACCTAATGTATGAAGAAGGTTTCGAGGTTATTATGGGAGTATAATCAAGTTAATGAAAAATTGTCTTTTTTGGACAAGTTTATTAATGAGCATTATGAAACCATAATAAAAAATAAAAAAGGTCTCGCAGTGATTATACAAGTATAATCTTCGCAAGACCTGATGTATGGCGAAGGTGTCGAGGTTATTATGGAAGTATAATGAAGTTAATAAAAGTTCATTATTTGGGCAAATTTATTAACGAGCATTATGAAGTCATAATAAAAATATTTAAAAGATGTAAGACGATGATTATGATTATATGAGCATAATACGGAGGGCACCATCATATATGGTGATGCTTTCGAGATATTATGAAATTATGATCATTATTCCAAGTGTGTCCACGAACGAATGCGACTTATAAGTTTTCTTATTTGTAGCGAAGTTCCAATGTGGACAAGTATTATGGCATTGTTACAATGACCGAAACATTTGCAAATTCTTTCAATAAAGGGAATCGATAGATTCAAATAATCAAAAGAAAATAGTACAACCAAAATAATGGTTAGTATGTTGACCCGATGGGAAGTTAATGAATATGAAAACTGGGTTATGTGGAATTGTGTAAATTTCACATGTAAAATTTGTAGTTATGATATCATTACCATTAATCTTGATATCCAAAGGTTTTTACCTTTCCCTTGAATATTTATTATTCTGGTTGATCCTGCCAGTAGTTATATGCTTGTCTCAAAGATTAAGCCATGCATGTCTAAGTACACACGAATTAACAGTGAAACCGCAAAAGGCTCATTATATCAGTTATGGTTCCTTAGATCGTTAACAGTTACTTGGATAACTGTGGTAATTCTAGAGCTAATACATGCAATATAAACACGGACCTTATGGAACGTGTGCTTTTATTAGGCTAAAACCAAGCGATCTCTGATCGTTATATTGGTTGAACTCTGGATAATTTGCAGATCGTATGGTCTCGTACCGACGACAGATCTTTCAAATGTCTGCCCTATCAACTATTGATGGTAGTATCTTGGACTACCATGGTTGCAACGGGTAACGGGGAATCAGGGTTCGA
>CATOZT010000074.1:17500-20000 GCA_954870665.1 Stratiomys singularior
TTGAAAAATTTAAATATGATAAAATGAATCAAACATGCTTTGAATCAACTATATATTTTATTTTTCAAACAGTATGTCAAATAATATTGTACATATATGAATTTGAATTATAGATGGAAATAGTTGAATTAAGCGATTCATAATTTTATCATAAAGTACATGAAATGTACTTAAAAATTCATGAAAACGACCTCAACTCATATGAGACTACTCCCTGAATTTAAGCATATTAATGAGGGAAGGAAAAGAAACTAACAAGGATTTTCTTAGTAGCGGCGAGCGAAAAGAAAAGAGTTCAGCACTGAGTTATTTTGTTAATTTAGCAAATATAAGATGCAGTGTATGGAATAGCCATTTACTAGTATGAGAAATTAACAATCCAAGTCCTTCTTGAACGAGGCCATTTACCCATAGAGGGTGCCAGGCCCGTAGTGATGTTAATGATTACTAGTGGTTATTTCCTAAGAGTCGTGTTGCTTGATAGTGCAGCACTAATTGGGTGGTAAACTCCATCTAAAACTAAATATAACCATGAGACCGATAGCAAACAAGTACCGTGAGGGAAAGTTGAAAAGAACTCTGAATAGAGAGTTAAAAAGTACGTGAAACTGCTTAGGGGTTAAGCCCGATGAACCTGAATATCTTATATGAAAAATTCATCACTAGAAATTTGTTATTCTATAACATTTGAATAGTGTGCAATTTTTTCATAATAAAGACATTGTTATCTGTTAATGAATATATTATGTATATAATTTTTATCAAAAGGGCCATAGGATAAAGCTTATTAATTATTTATTTTTATAAATATTAATAAAATCCAAAATATCTAATATTGTGGTTACCGGATAAATGATTGACAGATTCAAAGTATAACGCTTACATTTTAAATGTTATAATAATATATATTATATATAATGTGTATTTATTATATGCGTTCATACGATAAACAATGCTATAGATTTAGGATACCTTCGGGACCCGTCTTGAAACACGGACCAAGAAGTCTAACATGTGTGCAAGTCATTGGGTTTGAATTTCATTCATAAAACCTAAAGGCGTAAATAACTTAACTGTTTAATGGGATTATTTTGTATATATTTATATACAAAATCCATCCCAGGGCGTTCCAAAGTTATGTATATTTTATACTAACTGGAGCGTACCTTGAGCATAAATGTTGTGACCCGAAAGATGGTGAACTATACCTGATCAGGTTGAAGTCAGGGGAAACCCTGATGGAAGACCGAAACAGTTCTGACGTGCAAATCGATTGTCAGAATTGGGTATAGGGGCGAAAGACCAATCGAACCATCTAGTAGCTGGTTCCCTCCGAAGTTTCCCTCAGGATAGCTGGTGCAAAGAAATATTATATATAATCTTATCTGGTAAAGCGAATGATTAGAGGCATTAGGGCCGAAACGACCTTAACCTATTCTCAAACTTTAAATGGGTAAGAACCTTATCTTACTTGATGTGAAGATAAAGGTTATGATATATTGTGCCCAGTGGGCCACTTTTGGTAAGCAGAACTGGCGCTGTGGGATGAACCAAACGTAATGTTACGGCGCCTAAATTAACAACTCATACTGATACCATGAAAGGCGTTGCTTGCTTAAAACAGCAGGACGGTGGACATGGAAGTCGTAATCCGCTAAGGAGTGTGTAACAACTCACCTGCCGAAGCAACTAGCCCTTAAAATGGATGGCGCTCAAGTTGTATGCCTATACATTACCGCTAAAACATATGATTTATTATATTAATAATAAATTTTGAAGTTTTAGTGAGTAGGAGGGTGCAATGGTGTGCATAGAAGTGTTTGGCGTGAGCCTGCATGGAGCCGCCATTGGCACAGATCTTGGTGGTAGTAGCAAATAATCGAATGAGACCTTGGAGGACTGAAGTGGAGAAGGGTTTCGTGTGAACAGTGGTTGATCACGAGTTAGTCGGTCCTAAGTTCAAGGCGAAAGCCGAAAAATGTTAAAGTTTATATAACATAAAATTATGATTATAATTTGAACTTGACATTAATTGAACGAAAGGGAATACGGTTCCAATTCCGTAACCTGTTGAGTATACGTTTGTTATTATAAATGGGCTTCAATGCTCATCCTGGCAACAGAAACCACCATAAAGAAGCCGTCGAGAGATATCGAAAGAGTTTTCTTTTCTGTTTTATAGTCGTACTACCATGGAAGTCTTTCGAAGAGAGATATGGTAGATGGACTAGAAGAGCATGGCATTTACTGCTGTGTCGATATTTTCTCCTCGGACCTTGAAAATTTATGGTAGGGCTACGCAAATTTCTCAACAGGCCGTACCGATATCCGCAGCTGGTCTCCAAGGTGAAGAGTCTCTAGTCGATAGAATAATGTAGGTAAGGGAAGTCGGCAAATTAGATCCGTAACTTCGGGATAAGGATTGGCTCTGAAGATTGAGATAGTCGGGCTTGATTGGGAAGTAATATTATGGTTTATGTACTCGTTCTGGGCGATTAAG
>CATOZT010000074.1:25000-29713 GCA_954870665.1 Stratiomys singularior
TCCACAGACGAGATGCTATGGTTCACATATGGCTTGGGATACGCTGTGAACCCCCATAAAGGCAAGATGATGCAGAATGCTGATGTCTATATGGGTGGGATCGGGCTGAAGTCCGTATCCAAACATTTTGATTTTGATAAATTTCAAAGAAAATTTTAAGAGAGCACTACAGCTCGACACAGTCAAGGTGGATGCCGATGGCACCTCCACAGACGAGATGCTATGGTTCACATATGGCTTGGGATACGCTGTGAACCCCCATAAAGGCAAGATGATGCAGAATGCTGATGTCTATATGGGTGGGGTCGGGCCGAAGTCCGAATCCAAACATTTTTACTTTGATAAATTTCAAAGAAAATTTTAAGAGAGCATTACAGCTCGACACAGTCAAGGTGGATGCCGATGGCACCTCCACAGACGAGATGCTATGGTTCACATACGGCTTGGGATACGCTGTGAACCCCCATAAAGGCAAGATGATGCAGAATGCTGATGTCTATATGGGTGGGGTCGGGCCGAAGTCCGAATCCAAACATTTTTACTTTGATAAATTTCAAAGAAAATTTTAAGAGAGCATTACAGCTCGACACAGTCAAGGTGGATGCCGATGGCACCTCCACAGACGAGATGCTATGGTTCACATACGGCTTGGGATACGCTGTGAACCCCCATAAAGGCAAGATGATGCAGAATGCTGATGTCTATATGGGTGGGATCGGGCCGAAGTCCGAATCCAAACATTTTTACTTTGATAAATTTCAAAGAAAATTTTAAGAGGGCATTACAGCTCGACACAGTCAAAATCGAAACAAAAATCGTACCTCTCATATCGAGGTATCACAAAGATTATACTTCTATAATCAAAATCCACAAAAATCATACCTCTCATATCGAGGTATCACAAAGATTATACTACTATAATCAAAATCCACAAAAATCATACCTCTCATATCGAGGTCTCACAAAGATTATACTTCTATAATCAAAATCCACAGAAATCATACCTCTCATATCGAGGTATCACAAAGATTATACTTCTATAATCAAAATCCACAAAAATCATACCTCTCATATCGAGGTCTCAAAAAGATTATACTTCTATAATCAAAATCCACAAAAATCATACCTCTCATATCGAGGTCTCACAAAGATTATACTTCTATAATCAAAATCCACAAAAATCATACCTCTCATATCGAGGTCTCACAAACATTATACTTTCATAATCAAAATCCATGAAAATCATACCTCTCATATCGAGGTCTCAAACCAACATTATACTTTCATAATCAAAATCCATGAAAATCATACCTCTCATATCGAGGTTTCACAAACATTATACTTCTATAATCAAAATCCACGAAAATCACACCTCTCACATCGAGGTCTCAAACCAACATTATACTTTCAGAATCAAAATCCATGAAAATCATACCTCTCATTTCGAGGTCTCACAAACATTATACTTCTATAATCAAAATTGACGAAAATCATACCTCTCATATCGAGGTCTCAAACCAACATTATACTTTCATAATCAAAATCCATGAAAATCATACCTCTCATATCGAGGTCTCACAAACATTATACTTCTATAATCAAAATCCACGAAAATCATACCTCTCATATCGAGGTCTCAAACCAACATTATACTTCTATAATCAAAATCCATGAAAATCATACCTCTCATATCGAGGTCTAACAAACATTATACTTTTATAATCAAACTCCACAAAAATCATACCTCTCATATCGAGGTCTCAAACCAATATTATACTTTCATAATGAAAATCCTAGAAAATCATACCTCTTATATGGGGAGGTATCGGTTATATTATACTTGCATAATACCAACAACAAAAACTTAGGTAAGGCAAAATCTATCAGTGCCGTGGTATGTCCACTGTTGGTGTGTTTATTTTGTGTAATAAAATAACAACATTGTGAAAACAACATTATACATCTATAATAAAAAATCACCAAAATGGGACCTTCTGTATGGAGAGGTATCGTCGGACATTATACTTGTATAATCCGGGCGAAACCAATTTGCTTAAAATCATGAGAAATTCGAGAGTTTTTGCTAATCAAATTTGTGAATTGTAATTTGAAAGTAAATTAGAAAGTTTTAATATCATCTCTATAGTTGAGAAATAATAAATAAAAAAGTGGGTACAAAATGTGTTGGTATTTTGGTAAAAAAGTAATATAGGATACTGTATGCCGTCAGCGGCAGTCAAGGTCCAAACTCATATGAATGATTTCAAAGATGAAATCAGTTTGTATGAGTATTATTAAACATATTACATCAGTAATACATCAATAAAATGAATTAATAAGACTTTCCTACATAAGGTCTCGCAGTGATTATACAAGTATAATCATCGTGAGACCTAATGTATGAAGAAGGTTTCGAGGTTATTATGGGAGTATAATCAAGTTAATGAAAAATTGTCTTTTTTGGACAAGTTTATTAATGAGCATTATGAAACCATAATAAAAAATAAAAAAGGTCTCGCAGTGATTATACAAGTATAATCTTCGCAAGACCTGATGTATGGCGAAGGTGTCGAGGTTATTATGGAAGTATAATGAAGTTAATAAAAGTTCATTATTTGGGCAAATTTATTAACGAGCATTATGAAGTCATAATAAAAATATTTAAAAGATGTAAGACGATGATTATGATTATATGAGCATAATACGGAGGGCACCATCATATATGGTGATGCTTTCGAGATATTATGAAATTATGATCATTATTCCAAGTGTGTCCACGAACGAATGCGACTTATAAGTTTTCTTATTTGTAGCGAAGTTCCAATGTGGACAAGTATTATGGCATTGTTACAATGACCGAAACATTTGCAAATTCTTTCAATAAAGGGAATCGATAGATTCAAATAATCAAAAGAAAATAGTACAACCAAAATAATGGTTAGTATGTTGACCCGATGGGAAGTTAATGAATATGAAAACTGGGTTATGTGGAATTGTGTAAATTTCACATGTAAAATTTGTAGTTATGATATCATTACCATTAATCTTGATATCCAAAGGTTTTTACCTTTCCCTTGAATATTTATTATTCTGGTTGATCCTGCCAGTAGTTATATGCTTGTCTCAAAGATTAAGCCATGCATGTCTAAGTACACACGAATTAACAGTGAAACCGCAAAAGGCTCATTATATCAGTTATGGTTCCTTAGATCGTTAACAGTTACTTGGATAACTGTGGTAATTCTAGAGCTAATACATGCAATATAAACACGGACCTTATGGAACGTGTGCTTTTATTAGGCTAAAACCAAGCGATCTCTGATCGTTATATTGGTTGAACTCTGGATAATTTGCAGATCGTATGGTCTCGTACCGACGACAGATCTTTCAAATGTCTGCCCTATCAACTATTGATGGTAGTATCTTGGACTACCATGGTTGCAACGGGTAACGGGGAATCAGGGTTCGATTCCGGAGAGGGAGCCTGAGAAACGGCTACCACATCTAAGGAAGGCAGCAGGCGCGTAAATTACCCACTCCCAGCACGGGGAGGTAGTGACGAAAAATAACAATACAGGACTCATATCCGAGGCCCTGTAATTGGAATGAGTACACTTTAAATCCTTTAACGAGGACCTATTGGAGGGCAAGTCTGGTGCCAGCAGCCGCGGTAATTCCAGCTCCAATAGCGTATATTAAAGTTGTTGCGGTTAAAACGTTCGTAGTTGAACTTGTGCTCCATACGGGTAGTACACCATTATTTGGTTTGTACGTTGCCATTGTATGCGAGCGTATTACCGGTGGAGTTTTAATAGATGGTGCGTTATGCGTTATCATTCTATTTAACTCCTATTTAAACCTGCTTCAGTGCTCTTAACCGAGTGTTGTTGTGGGCCGGTACAATTACTTTGAACAAATTAGAGTGCTTAAAGCAGGCTTCAAATGCCTGAATATTTTGTGCATGGAATAATGGAATAAGACCTCTGTTCTACTTTCATTGGTTTTTAGATCAAGAGGTAATGATTAATAGAAGCAGTTGGGGGCATTAGTATTACGACGCGAGAGGTGAAATTCTTGGACCGTCGTAAGACTAACTTAAGCGAAAGCATTTGCCAAAGATGTTTTCATTAATCAAGAACGAAAGTTAGAGGTTCGAAGGCGATCAGATACCGCCCTAGTTCTAACCATAAACGATGCCAGCTAGCAATTGGGTGTAGCTACTACTATGGCTCTCTCAGTCGCTTCTCGGGAAACCAAAGCTTTTGGGCTCCGGGGGAAGTATGGTTGCAAAGCTGAAACTTAAAGGAATTGACGGAAGGGCACCACCAGGAGTGGAGCCTGCGGCTTAATTTGACTCAACACGGGAAAACTTACCAGGTCCGAACATAAATGAGTAAGACAGATTGATAGCTCTTTCTCGAATCTATGGGTGGTGGTGCATGGCCGTTCTTAGTTCGTGGAGTGATTTGTCTGGTTAATTCCGATAACGAACGAGACTCAAATATATTAAATAGATGCTTACAGGATTATGGTGTTTGAAACTTAACATAGCCTTCATTTATGAGTGCAGCGATGTATTTTGTATTTGAATGTGTTTATGCAAGTTGAGCCGTACCTGTTGGTTTGTCCTACTAATACGGACACTAGCTTCTTAAATGGACAAATTGCGTCTAGCAATAATGAGATTGAGCAATAACAGGTCTGTGATGCCCT
>CATOZT010000075.1:0-90000 GCA_954870665.1 Stratiomys singularior
AGAGGCTTGTCCGTACCTTTCGAAGCGAGGAGAAAATAACGCTAACTCTTATTTACTATAATCCCGGTATACAATCCTTATTGAACCGGTATTAGAAAAGGCACCCAATGCAGCCTCACATTGGGTGAAAGGAGATAGAGACTTGTCCGTACCTTTGACGCGAAGAAACTAACTCTTCGAGACAATTCCACTTCTATTTATACTACTCGTCGCCTACTTGATTTGATTTCATTCAATTCAAAATACCAATGTCTACTTTGTTTTAATTCAAATTGAATTCAAAATATCAATGCCTACTTCGTTGTTATTAATTTGATTTGGGTAAGTGTAACACCCCCACCGTTAGATTGAGGCTCCGACGAAATGAAAACTTTACGGTGTTTACGGTTCATGTATACGTACATAATAATCAATTTATTGCTATATTATTTATATTTATTTATATATATTCAATATATTTATTATATATTTATTCAATAGTACTATAATAATAATTATTACATCAGAACTTATGTTTATTTATATATTTTTTGTTATTTAAATCTTTCAGATATAATTCTTTGATTTGGACATCAGGCATAGTTTTATTCTTTTTAATGGAATAAATCAATTTTGCAGAACTACGTTAATCGAATATTTCGAAGGTAAACGTTCGAATAGGTTTTATTTAATGTTTCAATTTTCCAATTCCCAAATTTAATCATAAATTTTCCATGGATTGTTACGTTATCATTATTACAATTATGTTCTATTTCTTCATAAAAGTTTTAATTCATTAAGATGCCAGGTACAATTTGCTTAATTTATTGGTAATTGAATATTTCGTACTGGGTTCTATAATGCTTCTGATATGTTTATCTTTAATTTCCTCTAATTTTTATTAACATTTACATTATAAATTTGATTGTATGGGCTTATTATTATATATTGTATTGGTATTAATAACAAAAGACCTATTTTGGATGTTTGGAATCGGTTCAAGAATTATTTTTGCTAAAGATTCGTTAGAATATTTCGGTATTGGCCAAAATGATAGTATAATGTTGTTATGCGATGAAACAGCTGTTTTTATGTTTAGGTACTGTTCAAAGTCGTCTATGAGTTCAAGTTCTGTCTTAGTAAGTATACTTCTAGTAATCAGTCCTATCCTGCTTGATGATATTGTTTGTTCGATGTCCGTTATGTTATTTCGTAATAGGGAGATGTCATTGTCGATTTGGTAGACTTGCTGAAGGAAGTTGAGCTCGTCTCTGAGGGTTGCTATGCTGTTTTGATTTAGTTCTTTAAACTTATTTAGATAGTTAGTTATTATGATTTGTTGAGTATTTATATGCCTTGTTATGTTTTTAATCTGAGTTGAAAGGAAGTTATTAGTTATTATGGTTTCCTTGAATTTCTCAGCAAGTTTCCCTTCGTTTCCAGAAATTTTACTTATTGAGTTTTCAATGTTTGTTCTGTCATCGTTGTCCATGGTCCCAGCAATGTATTTTAGTCCTTTGCCTAAAATGTTCATCAGTCCGCGTTTGCGTCTCGGATGAGGAGTAAGGTTATTTTTGTTTCTAATAATTCAAAATTTCTATTAACAGTTTGTAATATACTTTTAGATTCTGTTGTAGAGGCTGATAGGGTATCGATATTTCGTCGAATAAGTTCTATTGTTCGTTCGTATTCTGTTGTGTTGATGATGTGTAAGACGTGGTTGTAGTAGTCGATAGGTCTTACATCGTCTGTTTTGATAGGGATATATCCGTTGTTTACGTTGAGGTCCTGGATGTCTATCGTCTGGGCTTTTGTCACGGTCCAAAAGGCTATTATCAATAGTGGTGACATTTTCCTGTGAAGTTTGTAAAGGTTTAGTTACTGTCAAGGGGTTGAGAGGTTGATGGACGATTTTTATTCTTTTTCTTATTAAATTTTGATTTTATTGTTGGGTGGTCTAAATTCTGGTATTTCTTTTTAGTTTTCACATGGGTTCGAAAGTATTTGTTTTGATTATCTAAGTCTATGATATGATCTTCATCCAACCTTTCAGAATTGATTTTTCTAAATTTAGAATGATTTTTACCTCCTCTAATTTCCCTGATAAAATTTGGTCCTGTTTCGATTTCAACATTTTTCCGATTTTGGTTAAGTTTATTAATAATTTTTTCTTTCTTTTGATGCAACATTGTGTGTATTGCAGGATATTCATTTTGATGGATATTTCCGTTAACGAAATCAATGGGTTTCCTGTTCGTAGAAGAATGTATGGTATTGTTGTAAAATGAAATTATCTTCGAAGACGAATATGTTCGTTAATCGTATTGTGGAATCTTTCCACATCTGCATTGGACGTATGATTACTGTTACACGTGTAGTGGATCTCGACATTTTCGTCTGTGAGGAATTTTCTCAAAGGAATTGCTTTAAATCCTAGCTCATTATCGACTACGATTTTCTTTGCCGTGCCGAACTGACTAAAATAATATGCAAGTGCTCTTCTGAACTCAGTCCAAGTTCTTCCGATGACTTTAATCGCACATGCATGTTTAGAAAATTTATCGATTATAGTTAAAAATAGGAGTTTTTCTAGCGTGTAAAACACATCTACATGAATAATTTCTCCGGGCTTTTGTGGGGTTTCAGTTATTTTAAATAGAGGCTTAGGAGGGTTTCGAGCGTATTTCTCGTAGTTACAGATTTCACAATTATTTATGAAGTTTGTGACTCTGTCTGCTAGTTTTGGGCAGTAGTACTTTAGTTTCAATTCCTTAGTCACTTCTTCGATTCCTCGATGATTATTCTTTAGATGCTCTTCTTCTATAATCTTAGCTAATTTTTCCTCATCTATTACATCTTCTAGGAGGACGCTACATCTAGTGATTTTAAATTTATCGTTAGTAATGATGTTATTACTAAACGCGGAGTATAAAGTTTGAAAGAAGTCTTCATTTTCAATGAGAATAGCATTTAAACCGTTTGGATTGAAGTGGTTCTTCAATAATGTAATGGCATCTTGTCCATCTAGTTGTTTAGTATTGATTATGGTCCTATTTTTATCAAACATTTTTTCCTTTTTTATTCTGAGTGATCCTGAATTTGATTTATTAATAATTATTTGCGTTTTAAAGACGTTAATGCATGAACTGCTCGTAGGGATATTAGTATGATTTTGGACTAAGTTTACTTCAGGTTTGGGTATCCTAGACAGGGTGTCAGCATTTATATTTTTTGCTCCTTCTTTATATTTTATCGTATAGTCAAATTCAGAAAGTTTTAGTCTCCATCTGACTAGTTTGGAGTTGGGTTCTGTAATGGAAAAGAGCCAAGTTAAAGGTCTATGGTCGGTTTCAATGATGAATTTCCTTCCGAAGAGGTATGGTCGGAAATACTTTGTAGCCCACTATCACCAAGAGTTCCTTTTCGATAACACTATAGTTGATCTCATGCTCATTAAGTGTGCAGCTTGCGTAGCTGATAGGGCGTCCTTCTTGTGAGAGGACTGCGCCGAGGGCGTATTTACTCGCATCTGTTGTTAGAACGAATGTTTTGTTAAAATCGGGATAAGTTAGAATTGGCTCATTAGTTAGGAGGGTTATAATTGTTTCGAATGCGTGTGTATATTCGGGGTCAGTTATATCTAGCTTCGCGTCATTTTTGAAGTTTTTGGTCATAGGCTTTATTATTTTCGAATAGTCCTTAATGAATTTTTGGTAATATCCAGCGAGTCCGAGGAATTGCTTTATTTGTTTTGGGGTTTTTGGGATCGGAAATTTCTGGACGCACTCTACTTTCTCTGGATTCGGCTTTATTCCATCTCGGGTGACTATATGCCCAAGAAAAGAAGTTTCTCGTTTAAAGAATTCAGACTTATCCAACTGAACTTTCAAGTTGGTTTCTCTGAATCTTTTGAGGATCTTTTGTATGGATTCTATGTGTTCCTGTAAGGAGGTGGAAAAGATTATAACATCGTCAAGGTAAACCAAACAGATTTTGTTGATATAGTCAGAGAGGATGTTATTCATAAGGCGCTGAAATGTAGCGGGGGCTGTCTTAAGTCCGAATGGCATTCGCAGGAACTCGTAGTGTCCACCTTCTACACTGAACGCAGTTTTATGGATGTCCTTTTCAGTAATCTCTATTTGATAGAAGCCTTTAGCTAAGTCTAGTGTAGTGAAATATTGACTTCTCCCGAGCTTCTCTAGGATTTCGTCAATATTAGGGATTAGGTTTTTGTCATCAATCGTAACTTCATTGAGTTTTCGATAGTCGATGACGAGTCTCCACTTAGGTTTCCCACTCGCATCCATTTTTTTGGTACTATCAAAACTGGTGCCGAATAAGGGGATTTGCTAGATCTTATTATGTGGGTTTGTAACATCTCCTTAATTTGTCTACGTACTTCATCCTTATGAACGTACGGATATCTGTATGTTTTTACTACAGTCGGAATATTATTGGTAGTTCTGATTTCGTGTTTAATAGCATTTGTGAAAGATAAGTCCGACTCTTCACTATAAAATATGTCTGGAAAGTGTTTTAAAAGTGGCATTAATTTTTGTCTTTCTTCATCGTTAAGATGATTTATTCTAATTTGACTGGAGATGGAGAAATGTTCCATTGGTTTGTTTTGTATGATATTGAAGTTCTCGATAGTGACGGGAGGTGTTTTTTGGGTTGTGAATTTTACTTTAACAGGGCGGTCAGCTAGTATCTTTACTTGAGCGAGCATTTTAGAATTCACTACATTATAGATACCTTCCTCGAGTTTGATCTTCTCATCTTTGGAAGACTTCCCGGGGAAGTGTACCAGGCCATTTTCTTGATCTACAGGCACGGCTACTTCATAGCATCCGGCCTTATTAAATAGACAATGTTGATTGTCTTCTTCATCTTCGAAGAGGATGGGAATAGTTTTTTCACCGGTATGTAATACTCGTTTCTTATAGTCTATAATTATATCGAGTTGTCTCAATATATTGTTTCCTAATATTCCGTCGTAAAAGTCATGAAACTGGCAGACAAATAATTCAATTTTCTGAGTTCTGTCGCCTAATTCCTCGAAGAGGGGGATCCTTACTTTCTCGCAAAGATCAACTGTATGTTGAAGGGTCTTCAGACTTATTTTTGGGGCGTTAATTTTCCACTTAGGATGGCAAATGCCAGGATTAATGATTGAGTGTGTAGCTCCTGTATCTACGATAAACTTTAGGGGCTTGGTTTTTGTTTTAAAGACTATATATGGTAGTCTTCGTCCGAGGCTTGTGAAGGAAAATTTTCTGCCATCTCGTTTTTATTTATATCCATGGGTTCTGGTGGTGGTTGCCGTTCCGGATACCAAGGATTTGCGGATGCATCGAAGTTGTAGGGATTTTGACCTTCATTTGTGTTAAGTCTGTAACTTGGTTCGTGAGGTCTATTTCGTTGTTCGTTTTGTTGGTTGTTAACATTAAATCTATTAATATTATTTCTATTGTAATTGTTATTAAGTCTTGTGTTGTTATTATTAGTAAACCTGTTACTATTATTGTTATTGTTACTATTATTATTGTTATTTTTACTATTTGACCTGCTGTTGTCATTATAATTATTATTAAATCTACTATTGTTATTGTGATAGTTATTATTAATATTACTGTCGTAATTATTATAATTATTTAGTCTTCTAATATTATTATTGTTATTATTATTGTTGCGGGCTTTGTTGTCGTTTTGTCTGTTTTTTGTTTGATAGATTTGCCCATTCGAGCCATAATAGGCATAGCCAGCTGTAAAGAGAATATCCATAGCCGATTCGAGAGATTCGGGATCTCTACAGAATAGAATAGTTTTCATGGGCTCTGGGAGTTTGTTCTTAAAAATATTGAGAGCGGTCTTCATGTTGTTCCGTGTACATTCGTTAGACGCATTCCCTGCACCTAAAACTATTTGCGTCTTATTGTTGAGTCTTCTTAGTTTACTTTCGATGTCGTTGTAGAATTCAAGGGTATTGGTTTGGAAAGTTACACTTCGTAAGTTGTCGTACAGTTCGTCTATGTTCAGGCGGTCTCCAAAGTTGTTTTGGAGGATCTGTCTTACGTCTCGCCAAAGGGTAGCATGGCAGTTTTATTTCAACGGTTTCTTTTGCTCCGCCTTTTAATTTACTTTTGATTATGTCGCTAAATAAGAGTTGAGATGCTTCGTTATAAGCTTGTAGTACGAGGCTAATTCTATCCACTAAATTAATAAAAGTTTGCAAGTTTTCGAGCTTGCCGTGAAATTCGGGGAGGCTGTTTAAATATTTGAGAGGGTCAATTTGTATGGCAGGAGCTTCATCGTTCGGCATCTTGAAAAACTTTTATGCAATCCCTGATTCCAAATCACCCTTACAAAGAAGTTTTCAAATTTCAAAAAAGCAACAATAATGGGGCAGGTTTTAAGATTATGTGTGTGAATATAAGATATAATAATGTATCAAATATAATTAAATATAATTAAATCGAAAAGGAAATATTTGAAAATTTGTTCTTCTCCTTGTTACTTGCTTTGCTGGTCCTGGATTCTGCGATCGATGAAAAAAAATTTCTGCTATTTTCTCCGCACTGTTTTGGTTTTGTTGGTTCAGCTGTCTAGTTTTTGCTTCGTTTTCTTTTATTTTTTTTGTTTTTTTTTTGTTTTTCACTATTTATATATTTCTTTTGTTCACTTTTGTTTTTATAGGACACTGCCGGGTTTCGATTAGTAGGTCGTATTTTCTTTTGTTATTTGTTCCTATTTTTGTTTGTTTTTTTTCACTATTTATATATTTCTTTTGTTCACTTTTGTTTTTATAGGACACTGCCGGTTTCCGGGATTTTGGTGCTGCGTCTAGAGGCTGTTTCTTCTTAGAAACAACGTTCTTTGCGTCAGCGATACAAAAAAAAATGGATTCTTATCCACTTTTTTATTTTCACGGACGCGACGTCGATACGCTTTAAAGATTTTAAAAAATCACGCGAGCCTTCACTAAGCGTATCCTACCGACTGCGCCATTTATGTTTCTTCGACAGATAAATAAAACTCTTGTTTTATTTTATAACACCAACTTTGTTTACTATAATCCCGGTATATAATTCTTATTGTACACATGAACCGGTATTCGAAAAGGCACCCCAATGCAGCCTCACATTGGGTGAAAGGAGATAGAGGCTTGTCCGTACCTTTCGAAGCGAGAGAAAATAACCCTAACTCTTATTTACTATAATCCCGGTGTACAATTCTTATTGAACCGGTATTAGAAAAGGCACCCCAATGCAGCCTCACATTGGGTGAAAGGAGATAGAGGCTTGTCCGTACCTTTGACGCGAAGAACTAACTCTTCGAGACAATTCCACTTCTATTTATACTACTCGTCGCCTACTTGATTTGATTTCATTCAATTCAAAATATCAATGTCTACTTTGTTTTAATTCAATTGAATTCAAAATATCAATGCCTACTTCGTTTTAATTCAATTGAATTCAAAATCAATGCCTACTTCGTTTTTATTAATTTGATTTGGGTAAGTGTAACAGTTAACCCATTTGCAACAATTTCGAAATTTTTGAATCCGTCGATTTTCAGTTTTTCTTGACGACACGTAGTTGTCAAGTTGACGATACCCCCTGTCAACATCACAACTTAAAAACAGGAGATAACTCGTCTCGGTTACGAAGATTTCAGTCTTGAATTATCTGCCGTGTAGTTCATCGTGGACTGGATAATTGTTGTTCGTTTTTATATCAACAGCATTAATGCTTTTTTAATTCTATTCTTTGGCATTATGTTTTAGAGCATATTGTTAACTTCTGCAAGTTTGACTTTCCTGAGCTGTACGGAATGACTAAGCTCTGTTATGTTCAAAAATATCGTGACTTTTGTCTACGTTTGATGTTTGCTCCTCATAGTTTTTCAGGCGTTAAATTTTTTTGTAAATTCCTATAGGAGGCGATCAGCCGTGCAAATCACATTGAGAAAAAAATATACTCGTGTCAAGTGTATTTCTTTGATGATTTTAAATGTAAAATCAGAAGTAAATGTGGGTGTTACGTTGTTACGGAAACGTAATTTTTTAGGTTAGGGAGCAAACCAACGAACCAACCTCGAGTCGGAATCCAAGCTGCTCGTAACTAGCGATCGTTCAGATCAATGGCTTATCCCGTTTTAAACATTCCGTCAGCGGTTTTGTTATGTGTTTGAAGCTCTTGATAACCATGTGCTAAAATCCTAGGAGAATTAATCTCCATTTGAGTCTTTAGTATGATAAAATCAATAATTTCTTGGACCTTCTTAAAGCTCGGATTATTCATAAGTTGTGATGATTTGGCCAAGAAACGCACTTACTTTTTTCATGAACTCCGAATTATCAAGTTGCATTCTTAAACTCATTTCCTCCCGCCGGTGACTTATATTTCTGGGATGATTTGAAGGTGAATATTTATGAATAATGAACGTGTCTCCGTTTTGTGTATCAATAGGTAGCTTAGCGATGAATTTTGATTGCGGGAGTATGATATATTTTCCTAAGATAAAGTGCGGCTAATCTTTTAATGAAATTCGTGCAATTATTTATATTTATTTTATTATTTATTAGTTATTTATTGGTTGAAATCGACTTCTGTCGCTTATTTAGTTATCGTTATTTAGTTATTCCCAATAGATCTTCAAAGTTCTCAATCCATGGAACTTGAAAGTATGTATATAACAAACATGTACTCATATTTTTGGTTTTATGAAAGTAGCCAATCTGCTTGTTGAGGCATTTGATGGAAAGTTTTCTTCATTTTTTTCTATGCTTTGGCGAGTTTCTGTATCGGCTGTAATTTTTGTCGAAAGGGACGAGGTGATCAAAAGGTTCGTAATGGTTCTGGTTTCGTAATAGTAATGATTCCCTAAGTCCGGATAAAAATCTATTAGGCGCATCCCCGAAAACAAAGATTTCATTGCCAATATAACATTGTCATCGTTGTCGTGCACAATTACACGTTTGTTCATACTTGGGAGTATCTCGAGTATTTTACCATAAAATTCCCGTACGGAATCTCTGATAAATAAGATTACATTCTATATTATATTCTTATACATCTAGAATATATTCTTTAATACGTCGATAGCTTCAAAAATGACTTTGCTGCTTGTACCTCTGAGAAGGAGTAAGCCATAGCCTGTGCCATTTGTAACCCTAAGAAGATTAAGGATTACGTTAACATTGTTAAAGATCGTTTCATAGTCATTAAATAAATTTAAATTTGAATTCTTAAGTCTACTCTTAGTCTACTTACACTTTCCTTAGAATTCTTAGGAAAGTGTAAGCACTGGAGGCGGCTTTATTCTGGGGCTGCGTTACAAAACAAAATCTCGAATTATCAGAAGATGATGATCATCTTCAATTTTGCTATTTTCTCACCGTCGGGTTCGTTAACCGTGGTATCACTCCTAACGAAAAGTCATATATTGCTTTTTTCTGGGCCTGAACTGAACTGAAACAGAACAACACTTTCGCCCCACTTGTAGCACTTGAACACTTTTCAACAATTTTTTGAATTGGTTCTTCCCGATTAGCCGTCAGTTGCACTGCATCGAATCACTACTTTTTCGCGCTTCTCGTTAATCTTTAGAATTGTTATTTTCTGATTAACCAGCGCTGCAGCGTTAAACCTCACTATGCCAATAAGGTCACATAAACTTTTCAATCCATGAAGAAATTAATAAGACAGGATTTATTGGGTATAACTTTTATTACAGACAATTTAAGACAAACTTACATCCAAGTCAATTCTGTATTTTTTGGTATGCGATTCTGTATGCTATCTTGTAGGGTCGTTTTAGTACGAAATTCGATGATTAGAATTAGTTAAAGCATAACACTTGGCAAAATGTTTTGATGTAACGAAATATGAACATGAATGAATCAAATGCAACGAGCTGTGTGATTTCAGAAGGAGTGAAATTTGAACTTCAGATTCAATAAAGAAAACGTGTGATTTTAGAAAAAGGTGAAATATTTGGTCTGAGCTGCATGCGGGTTTGATTACGGGTGTCATTTCCTATGTAAGTTTCTATGGATGAAACTCATGCGCAATAAGATCGAATCATAGCGTAAATTTTAAAAAACTGCTCTCACTTCAGAGAGGAATCTCGAGATATGAGAAACGTATACCATCAAAAACAATCTAATATGACAAAAAAGGCAAATTTTACGAGGTTGACAGCATGAATTAAACGAGTGAGTGAAGAGATTTCGCTGGCTCGCTTTCCTAGCTCAAATTTATGCGTGAATATATCGTGTAATAATCCTGGTGTAGTAATATGTCAAAAATTGAAGAAAATAATAACCGCATTTTTCCGGCTTTATGACCTATTTCCAACAATTTTCACTTACGAATACCAGTGCATCCGGACTTGGAATCATGGGTATTTTGTCCACTATGTTAGCGTTGGTCAGTAGTTATGTTTGGTTCGGAGTGAATTGGCTGCGTCTGATTCATGGTCAGTATTTGTTGCGCGTCTTTTTTGCTAAATTAAATAAAATTACCAATGGGAGTTTGCAGTTACTTAGATGCAACTCTACTCAACACGGGCTACAATGCAGTACATAATTTTAGGCATATTTTTTTTGTTTGGGAGGTGAAGGCTATTTACGCCCTGAGTGTCGGACTCCCGCCACCGGACTACCGACTAAACACCTCCCCTGTCACGCCGAGAACCTAGCCTGGAACTGTTTGTCTCATTATTTCGGACTAGGCCTAATTAATCATCGCTTAGCGGTGCCTTCAGGTTAAGGGATATCCCTCTTTCTGCACAAATGGATGGGAAGGAAGAGAATTGCTGTTACAGAGATCCCCCTTCCTCACCAAGCAATCCATCATGCACAACTTTATAATGAGTACTGTACGTACGTAATGCGACACACAGTTCCAATTGTCCTTTGATTTCATCATTTTTCCCGTTACATTTTCTGGGGAGAGCACGCCTATTTTCTCCGAGAGATGCGACCAGAGTCTTGTCCATCTGGTACACGTAAAGAACGTGTGGCAGGCGTCATCCGTCATCCCCGGGGCAGAACACGCAAGTTTGGGATGGTGTCTTTCCCATCTTATACAGGTAAGACTGAAAATACCCGTCACCCAAGTCACTTATCAGCCGTGCGGTCCACCTGCCTCGCGTTCCGTTTTCCCATATTTGCTACCACAAGGTTAGGGTCCTTCTCCGTTCCTCTCGGCTGATGGTTTCTCTCGCCGGCTCCCCCCTAAGTAAGTATACACGTTTCCGTTCGTCTGCTAGTAACTTAATAAGAACCACCCTCGAGATTACCAGCACTGCAGGTTCAGACACAGTGCGATATGCACGACGCCTATACGACGGTGCGTCTCTTTACTAAGAGCGTCAGCCCAGACCTCGAAGCCATACAAGAGCACTGACACCTTTGCACTCATCAGTAGACGTTTTTTGCGCGAGGTTGGTCCCGGCGTGTTGGCCATAAGGCAACTGAGGGCCGATACACGCACAGAAGCCTTATTCGCTGACGCTCGAACCTGGTCGAAAAAACTCATCTTCGAGTCAATCATCAATCCAAGGTATCTGATTGATTCTTTCGACTCGATAATCATTTTACCCACCCGAGGGAACCCGAATAACACGAGGGATCCGCTTCTTGGTGAGGACGACAACCTCGGTCTTTTCAAGCGCTAGGCTAAGCCCACGATCTGCCATCCACTCGCTCACTCGGCGTAATACCGCACTCAGTTTGAGTTGCGGGTACAATACGTCCGGCGACTAGTACTGCTACGTCATCTGCGTAGCCCACCAGGAGCGACTTCCCCGGTAACTGCAACCTCAAAAGCTCATCATACGAGACATTCCAGAGGTCCGGGCCCAGAACGGAACCTTGCGCCACCCCTGATGTCAAATCAATTCTTCGCCGGCCTCCCAATGTGTCAAGATGAGTTTCCGGTTTTTTAGATAGTCCTTCAATATCCATATCTGTCTATATCTGAATATCTGTCCATCTAGCATTTCTCACATCGAGTGTTTTGAGCAGTACTATTCGTCTCGAGTAGTGATTGTGGGCTTCTGCCTGCCGGACCGCACTCACTACCTCCGCTATTGCACCGATCGTGGGTCAACCAGCCCTGAAGCCGTACTGCTGAGGAGACAGGTCCCTGACAGTTCGGATGGCCTCTCCAAGTCTTTCTCTAATGAGCCTCTCGAGCACCTTCCCAGCGTACCTACATAGGGGCCGATATGAAGATGGTTGCTTGGCATCCCCCTTCCCCTTGTGGATCAGCAGGAGCCTCGCCTCTTTCCAGCAATCTGGAAACGTGCCCTGCTGCAGACAGGCATTGAAAGTGGCGAGCAGCTTGTCAGGGCAAGGTTGATGTGCGAGCTGCATCACTTTCGCTGGTATACCGTCTGGGCCTGGGGCCTTTTTCGATTTTAAAGATTTCACCGCATCATCCAGCCATCCCACTAAAAAGTGGGCATTCTCCAAGACATTCAACATCTGCATCATCGGGACGAACAGGATGCATAGGGAAAAGCGCTCGAACAATCTCATCCATTTTTTCCACTTCAAGGACACAGAGCCTCCTTGCAGCTCCTAGTTTCTGGATGGCATAAGAACTGCGGGGAACGCGTCAACATCTATTTTAGGAATATTCCAAACTACAGTTAAGGGTTGGGTCGCTACGCGTCGATTGGCAGGCTCACCAAACTCGAAAGCAATGTACTGGTGATCGCTCGCCGAGTAGTCCTCCAGTACCCTCCATCTGTGTATCCTAGGCACTAAGGACTCCGAAGCAAATGTCACATCCGGAATAGTTCTCAAGCAGCCTCCCCCTCCAAAAGTTGGTGTGTTACTAACGTTTATGATGAAAAGTTGCTTCCTAGCCGCCACTTCTAGGATTCTTTTTCGTCTCGAGTCTGGAAGAGGCATTCCCCATTCTATCGCCTTGGCATTAAGGTCACCGCCAACAAGGATTCGGCCTTCTGTGCTCGAGACAGCTTCCTCCAGTTCATCGAGCCTGCTCCGATAACATGAAATTGACTCATTCGGCGTGAAAAAGACGCTAATGAATGTCAAATCGACGCACCCAATGAGCACGAAGCCATTTCCGCTGGAGCTAGTTCGAGTTGTGGGTAGAGCCCTATCACGTACCCAGATGGCGGCGGTGCCGGATCGATCACAATACCACCCAGCCTCCTCCTTGTTGTGGTGTTACCGAAATATCAGCAATAAGTAACCTTTTTGCTCCCTTGCAACCTGGTCTAGTAAATCTTGTGCGGTTGAGCTATGGTGTAAGTTGTTCTGCAGGACTTGAATCATGTCTTAGCTCTTTTCTTGCTTAGTCCCTCTTTGAACTTCTGGCACCTGCCACTTCCTGGGATACGAGCCAGATCTACAGACCTCCGTCCCTTATCTTTGCACAAGATGAATTTGGGTTCGTTTGGGCAGTCTTTCGCTGTAATATCGAGATAACAGCTTTAAAGCTAAGAAGGTCCTTGACAGCGCTCTCGAACAGACCTTTGTCGGGGGATTCCGCTCCGAGTTCTACGAAGAGACCGCCTGGTATGGTCGCTCTTACCGTTCGTATACAGACACCGTTTTTTCGGGTTCCACATTTTGCCTGATTTCCTTGAGGAAGTCGGCGTAAGTTCTCCCATCTGCAGGCTTGATCAATAGAGCATCCCTGCGCGAGTTATGTATAAGGTTCAAATTCATCGCCGACTTACCTGACACCTAATTGTCTAGACAGATGATATTCTAAATTTTACCTGACACCTAATTGTCTAGACAGATGATTTTCTAAATTCCCCATATTATCTAAATCCTTTCTCACATTGTTCTTGTTATGTATAATCAGCATTATTTACTTGAATTGCATTATTACTTTTGGACTGTTTAACGAAAGAGAAGTTAGTTCGTAGTTATCTTTTGGGCTGGAAACAACCAGATTAGAATAAATAATTTAGAAGAACGAAACCTTTGTCTTTTCTTTTATAAACGGATATGAAGGTTTCGTAACTGGCGCAGTCGATTACGGATTTTTTTTTTCGCGACATTTTAACATTTTCTCGGTAGCATACACGAGAAGTTAGAAGTGCGAAAACGAACCAAGTGAATTCGAATACCAAGAAAGTAACGGTGAACCCCGAAGGAATATCGAGCAGTACCGTGAAAATACAGGAAACCGGCCACAAGGATAATCTTCGAAGGATCATCGAATTTGACGGACCACACCTTTATTTTAGCCACGTAAGTCAAAGTTATTGAATACTTTCCTATATTCCTTCATCCTTTCCTTTATTATATAAATTGATTTTACTTTAAAATATTAGTGTTATTGATGTTGAAAATTAGTGTTTTATAAAAAAAAAAAAAAAAAAAAAAAAATCTTAATTGACAAAGTGCGGTTAACTTAACGAAAAAGTGAACAATACGAACCGCATTTCTTTTACCCCTTATGCCATTTTTCAATAGAAAAAATTACAACAACCCTTATCCGCGCTTAAGAAATACTAACAATTTAAGAAGAGTGCCACCTGAAAATATAAGTATTGAACAAATTAGTGGAAGTGAGGTAAATTTGGGTGATTTGTTCGACGCGAACGTTAATATTTCGGAAAATAGTGAGTTATCGGATCGTTCCGCCCCTTTGTTAGACTTAACGATTGATCCGACAATGGCGACCATAGCGGATGTTTTCAACTCCTTAAGAGTCCCTGATGCGGTAAAGAACCTACCGAAATTTAATGGTAATCCCAGACTTCTTCGAGATTTCATCGACAATGTCGAGGAAATTCTCACAGTTATTTCTCCATCCTCACCAGCCTATGGCAGAGTCCTTTTGAGGGCAATTCGTAATAAAATTGAGGGTCCTGCCAACGAGGTCCTTAATATGTACGGGACGTCGTTGGACTGGTCGGAAATCTAGAAAAACCTTACGCTTCACTACAGTGACAAACGTAATGAAACCTCCTTAATTCGCGATTTGCACAATACACGGCAAAGCGAAAAATCAATCGAGAAATTTTACAGCGAGATAATAGAACTCCTTTCCACGATGATCAACCATGTTTTGATCCACGAAACGGATGAAAATGTAATTAAAGCTAAAGCTTTCGGAAATGTGCCTGAACGTCTTCCTGACAGGACTTCGTGAGCCTCTTGGTGCAACGGTTAGGGCCATGAAGCCAGATGCACTCGCAACTGCTTTCTCGTACTGTATCCAGGAACAGAACATATTCTATGCAAAACACGATTGCTCGACTTTACAAAAGAAACCTCCAACAAATCCTTTTCTTTCGAATAAGGCTCCAATTTTACAAAATTTAAAATTACCCACATATTCTTTTAATAACAGTAATATTCAACCTAAGTTTAAATTTAACCAACCCTCTCTTGCCACAAATCAACCACTGTTCCGTACATTTCGACCCACCCAACCAATGTTTAGACCACAACAATCAGGACAAAATCCTTTCCCTCAAAGGAATTTTTCAAGCAATAATTTCAACAACTATCCAAATAACCAGCAATTTGGATTACAATTTAATAGACCGGCATTACCTAGGCCCGAGCCAATGGATACAAGCTCAGGGTACACGCATTTACGCAATAACCAAGCCAGACAGGCGCAACAGCCAAATTTCTTAACCAATGATTTCTTTCGGCAAACAGGACCTCCTCGTTTTACGTCCAAGGAACTTCATAACATAAATAAACTAGAACCAACTACCAAAAGTACAAACAACGCCACATATTTTCAACCAGCTCCAAGTGAGACTTACCGACAAGAACTTGACAATTTTTATTACTACAAAGATCCTGAAACAACAGACTACTACGAACCAGAAGGTTACGGACAAGACCAATCTAATACAAATTGCGAACCATACATAAGCGAAATAGATGATGAAAATTTTATTATAGCTGCCTCACACAACCTACAGGATACGTAGACATCAATTCACATGGATCAAATTTGCCATATATTAAAATATCTTCTCCATTTGGCCGCAATCTCAAATTCCTAATTGATACTGGTGCTTCGACTTCGTTTATTAACCCTGCATTCGTACACCCTAGCCAAATAGAAATTACCAAACCGGTTATTATTAATACCGTACTGAATAAACATGTACTAAGCCAACAAGTGACGTTCCCAAATTTCGTTGAGTTCAGACAACCAGGTGAAATGAAATTTTTGGTATTCAAATTTCACCAATACTTTGATGGGTTGCTAGGATTGGATATTTTATCCAAACTACGAGCGAAGGTTGATCTTGCAAACAAAATATTGTCCACCAACAATGCCTCAATTCCCTTAGAATTTAAACCCAATATAGTCTCTCAGAAATTTGTTGTACCCGCATTATCAAAATTCATAGTTAAACTCCCAGTTGATGTTCGCGATGGTGACATATACATTAAAGCTACTGAAGTAACACCTTACCTGCGTATTGAAGAAGGGGTTTATAAAGCTAAGGACTGGTACAGTTTAATAGCCATCAACAACACATCAAACGACGAAAAACTTCTTTTTCTAGAACAACCACTCGAGGTCTCAGAACTCTCAAAATTCATCGAAATAAATAATTTTAATATCGATCCTATCACCAACGGTGAAAACTTTTCTGCCGAAGATATTACCAAATTGATCCGTACGTCCCACTTAAATGGAGAAGAGAAAAAACTGATAACAAAATTGTGCCAAAATTATGACGATATATTCTTTCGCGAGGGCCAAAAGTTAAGCTTCACAAACAAAATCAAACACTGCATCACAACAACAGATGATGCACCTATTTACACAAAATCATATCGATATCCGTATATTCACAGGGAAGAAGTGAAGAAACAGATTTCAGATATGCTGGATCAAGGAATTATCCAACCGAGCTATTCACCATGGAGCTCACCCGTCTGGATAGTCCCTAAAAAGAAAGATGCAAGCGGTAAACAGAAGTGGAGGTTAGTTATCGACTATCGCAAACTGAATGAAAAGACGATAACTGACCGTTACCCTCTTACGAATATCACTGATATCCTTGACAAACTAGGGAAGTGCCTTTACTTCTCTACATTAGACCTCGCAAGCGGGTTCCATCAAATCGAGATGGACCCTAAGGATATAAAAAAGACAGCCTTCACTGTTGATAATGGGCACTATGAATACGTGCGGATGCCCTTCGGACTCAAAAACGCACCATCTACGTTCCAAAGAGTCATGGACAACGTACTACAAGACCTTCAAGGAAAAATCTGCTTGGTTTACCTTGACGACATAATAGTTTTTTCAACCTCACTCCAAGAGCACGGCGAAAATTTAAGAAAGGTTTTTAACAAACTCCGTCAAGCAAACTTTAAAATACAGTTAGATAAATCAGAATTCCTTCATAAAGAAATAGCGTTCTTAGGTCACATTGTCACACCAGACGGAGTAAAACCCAATCCCGATAAAATTCAAGCAATAAAAAACTTTCCAATCCCTAGGTCACAAAAGGAGATTAAAATGTTTTTAGGGTTACTTGGTTATTACCGCAAGTTTATTAAAGACTTTGCGAAGCTCACGAAACCTTTAACTGAGTGTTTAAAGAAAGGTAGATCCGTCCAACTTACGGAAAAGTACGTTCAGACATTCGACATGTGTAAGGATCTTTTAATGAACGATCCAATTCTACAATACCCCGATTTCAGCAAACCATTCGTCCTGACTACTGACGCTAGCAATTATGCGATTGGAGCAGTCTTATCCCAAGGTCCAATAGGCAGGGACAAACGTATCAGTTACGCTAGCAGAACCTTAACAGACTCTGAGATCAATTACTCCACGATCGAGAAAGAGTTATTAGCGATCGTATGGGGTGTAAAATATTTCAGGCCGTATTTATTTGGGCGAAAATTTCGAATAATAACAGACCATAAACCCTTAACTTACTTAATGAATCTAAAGGAACCGAATTCAAAATTAGTCAGATGGCGTTTGAAGCTTGAGGAATTTGACTATGAGATCGTCTACAAAAAAGGAAGTTTAAACTCCAACGCTGACGCCTTGAGTAGAATCAGGTTAAACGAATCTAGTCCTCCTATACCTATCGAAGCCAATGCTTATGAATTACTTGACAGCGAAAATAACACCTCACTTCAAACAGAACATGGCTCCACCATACACTCAGCCACTGAAAACTTGGACGATGGGATCCCGATCTCAGAACGTCCCCTGAATGAGTTTACCCTACAAATTGTTTTAGAAGAAACCGACAAAACACCCAAAACAACACTCGCAATGCCATTCAAAAACAGACAAAGACGCACGATCCAGATGCATTCTTTCAACGAAAATAACACCCTGGAGCTATTCAAAAAATTCTTAACGGCTCACAAACTCAATGCCATATATACATCCGATGAGATTTTCAAGGTAGTTCAATCTGTCTATTCAAAATTTCTTTCACAATCACGAACTTTCAAGCTCATTCGATGCACAGAGCTGATCACAGATATAACTGAAGCAGATGAACAGGACAAGTTAATCAATGAATATCATCAAAATAGTAACCATCGAGGCATCAATGAAACCTTTCAACACCTTAAAAGAAATTATTATTTCCCTTACCTAAAAGAAAAAATAACGAAAATCATTAACAACTGCGAAACATGCCAAATCCAGAAATACGATAGAAAACCATTAAAAATCAAATTCCAAAATTCTGATAGCCCTCGAAAACCTCTAGACAATATATACATAGACGTCTACACCATAAATGGCAAGTCAATACTCACAATTATAGACCGCTTCTCGAAATTTGCTGCTGCCTATACCTTACCAACCAAAAATAGCCTAAACATAGTCAAATCATTGCGACATTTCATGAGCCTTCACGGCATCCCCGAAAAACTAGTTGCAGATCAGGGCACGGAAATGACATCCACGATATTCAAAGATTTTTGCAAGCAATACAACATAAAAGTTCATTTTACATCATTCCAACAGACAAGCAGCAACGCGTACGTTGAAAGATTGCATTCTACCCTTACAGAAACTTACAGGATAATTTTAGAAAAACGAAAAAAAGAAAATTTGGACACAGACCATGACGATATATTGAACGAAGCTCTTATAACATACAATAACGCCATACACTCGACAACCAAACTTACTCCTTATGAGGTGTTCTCCGGTAGAGTTCATACCTTCGAGAAAGAAGTCAAATTCAATGATCAACATGATTATTTGAAAAAATTGAACGAGTTTCGATCCCAAGTTTATCCAAAAATCAAAAGAAAAGTTGACGAAATCGTTAATAAAAATTTAGCAAAACTAAATAAAAATCGAATAGAAACACCCAGTTTGAATGAAAATGAAGCAATATTTCGTAAAGAGTGTAGAAGAAATAAAATAACACCTAGATTTACTAAACACAAAATCAAGACCAACAAACGAGTCACACTAATAACAACAAAAAATCAAAAGTTACATAAATCCAAAGTTAAGGCAAAACGTAAATTTCAAGGTATTGCTGATGGTGAAAGGACAGAAGATAGAGATACAAACACTCAACAACAACCACGGACTTCTGCCGCTTCGGCCGGGCATGACTAGGAACATAATTTCTTACAGTAACATGATTCATGTAATTCAACTAGGAAATTACGAAAGAAACCATAGACAATATCAGGACTTCCATTAAGAATTTCAACCAAAACCATGAAACTTCAGATACTCTAGCTATTACAAAAATTAAAATCACCGAACTTACTCACAAACTCGAAACAAATTCTAAACAAAATTGAACTTACAGAAATCCAGAAAAACCTTCAAAATCAATCGGTCAATGTTCAATCTGATGAGCACATTTATGAATTTCTAAACCTTCAGGCATACTATAATAACACTAATATTATATTCAACATCCAAATACCCACTTTTGCCAATACAACCCTTCCTTTCTTCCATATCATCCCACTACCCAACAAAACCACTTGAAAATCATAACGACACCCTATATCGCCCTAGAGCCTCAAAGTGTTCAATTCTTTGACGAAATGTGTCCTAAAATTGAGGGAACCTTTTATTGCAAACAAAATCGTATCGTTAACAAATTGGCAAGCAATTCCAGATGCATCGCTAACATCATTAATGGAAAAACAACCTCCTGCCAATCTGAACCTGATGCAAATACGCCGGATATTACACAACCAGAACCGAACTATGTGCTCGCCACGAACATCCCAGCGACGCCTTTAGAAACGACATGTGATTCGACAAAAGGATCAATTTCTGGAACTGTATTGATCCATCTCGAAGGATGCAGTATCAATTTAAATGGTATTACGAATAGTAGTTCTAACAGCGTGTTTTGGGATACCATAAACATCTTCCCGATCACTCCTGGAAAAAACAACGAGACCGTTTCTCCAAGGATCGAGCTCCACACACTTACCAGATTCAAGTTCCCCGATGCAACCGAAATCAACTTGTTCGAAACTTCGAAAAGATGCTACGTCTTACAAATTACCATCGTACTCATCATCCTAGCAACAATAACCTTCACATACTTACGCTGCAAGGAAACAAAATTCATCCCGAATCTAAGATGCAATCCTGCGATGGCCACGTCTCCGATGTTCCTGTAACCATCGCCCTTCTAAGGGGGGAGGAGTTATGTATAAGGTTCAAATTCATCGCCGACTTACCTGACACCTAATTGTCTAGACAGATGATATTCTAAATTTTACCTGACACCTAATTGTCTAGACAGATGATTTTCTAAATTCCCCATATTATCTAAATCCTTTCTCACATTGTTCTTGTTATGTATAATCAGCATTATTTACTTGAATTGCATTATTACTTTTGGACTGTTTAACGAAAGAGAAGTTAGTTCGTAGTTATCTTTTGGGCTGGAAACAACCAGATTAGAATAAATAATTTAGAAGAACGAAACCTTTGTCTTTTCTTTTATAAACGGATATGAAGGTTTCGTAACTCGCGCTTGCTCCTGGGCTTTTTAGGCATTGCGCTGTGTTTCATGCCTTGTTGCTTTTCGGGCACCTGTTTCGAATCTTTTGCTGTCACGCGGGATATCGTCTTCGCAGCCTTCTGTTGCGATTTAGAGCGCACCAATTGAAACTCAACATCTCTCTCCTCCCCTTGACTGATGTCTCCTGTCTCGACTGGTGTCGGCCCCTTTGCTCTTTTCCTACGGTCAGGTTTAAGTGGGCTCCCTTTTGCCTTTTACGAGAGGAGTAGCATTTTCGGTGAAGGGAGTTTTATTTTCTGGAACTTTCTTAAGCTCTTACAATTCACTCTCCGCCCGTAGCCACCTGCGGTGAGAGTGCTGGATCCTATCAACGAAGTTCTCCAATTCGTCAATCCCATTTTTGATGTCCTTGTTGACATTTTTTTGGACATTCGTTGAATTTCTCATCACTTTTATTATAGCGCTTATATTTCTTGTTAGACGCACTTCTGTCAGCGGCTATTTGCGTTATCAGGTCGTCCTCAGGTGAAGTTCACGATATACTGTCAGCAGGAGAGTCTTGTTGTTGTTGAGCATCATTGTTTTCGCTTTCCACGTTGTTTGGTATATGATTTTCGATGAGCCCCAGAGAATGGCACTTCGGATCGATGGCTCCAGTGCCCAAAGCCTCCACTACGCTTCTTGTATCGTTCGCTCCATCGCCTTGTGAAGGAGGAATGTTGTGGACAAGCACCTTTTTCGCTGTTGCAAATCGTTCGATGGAGGTTTGCTTCCACGATGTTTTCTCGCTGCCTTGATTAGGCTTGGCTACTCTTTGAAGCGGAGTTCGCAGTAGTTTTGGCCTTCAGGCGAACATGCTTGCGTCGTTGATGTTTTCACTTGTAGTTTTTGATTCTTCAGTGGCCAAGTGTTCAACCACTGAAAAATGCCCTGGCGACTTATCCCCAGCAAAATTGCTGCAGAGAAATCCGCATGAGGTCGAGGCTCCCTCACACGTCGGCGTGTATATACCAACCCCTAATTTATTATTTTTGTTTTCACTCATCATATAATTTTTGGCTAGGTGCTTTTAGTGACTTAATCACGCGTCTGCATCCTAAGATCCTAAGAACTACAGACTATCAAGCTTCATGCTGGCGTTTGGAAGACTTGCCGAGAAACTAATCTTAGTACGCAAATAAAAAAACAATATCATCCTCACTAATTTTAATTCTGCACCAAAGGGTACCCAACAGAGCACTAGTTGTTATCGGTGTACATGCGCCGATTATTATACAGTAGTATAGTAATCGGTGTAGACATGCTAACTATCAATATTCGAAAAGTCTTTGAAGCCGATTAGCATGACGAAATACTTTATTAGCTGTCTGTCATGTTATTTACATAGTCCAATTTTGCCTTTCTTGAGAGACAGAAAATAACAGATAAAAATTCGAGAGCCACACTCATTACGAAAACAGCCGGAAACTGCTATGGTATTGCTGAATGCTCGTCTGTCAGTTCCACACTTTTAAATGTGTTATCACTTCTGACCTTCCGACGTGCCCATTGCCAAGTAGCAGCCTTTGCGGACGACACATACTTCCACACTGCTGGGAAATTCTATCAGCACTTATTTCTAGTAAAGTAAACCTAAAGAAAGCTAAACCAAAATGATTAAACCAAAAGGTTGGTCCTCGCGTGTTAGCCATAAGGCGATTGAGAACCGATACTCCCGCAGAAGCCTTATCTGATGACGCTCCAACCTGCTCGATGAACCTCATTTTCAAATCAAGTATCAAGCCAAGGTATATGATTGATTCCTTCGACTCAATAATCGTTTTTCCCATCCGAACTGGAATAGCACAAGAGACCCACTTCTTGGTCAGGGTGACGACCTCGATCTTTTCCAGTTTTAGTTGCACCTGTTCGACAGTACGTCCGGCGACTAGTAATGCTACGTTATCCTCATAGCCAATCAGACGTGACTCCTCCGGTAACTGCAACCTCAGAAGCTTATCGTGCGAGACGTTTCATAGGTCTGAGCCAAGAATGGAATCCTGTGCCACGGCTGATGTCACCATTCTTCGCCGGCCTCCAAATGTGTCATAGACGAGTTTCCGTTTTTTGAGATTCCACAGCACCAAGAATATTCGTCAGCAGACAACGAAAACCAACTGTGCTACGTAACAGACTCGTAAACTTCTAGCTTAAGGGATTCCTTGGTTCAAAAATGTGATCTCTTTGCATCAAACACTCGATCGTAAGTTAACCTTCAAAAACACATAAAGCAGATAAGTTTTAAGGCATTCAAGTTTGCCTTGTCTCTGTACATATAACTTTAATACTATTACCAAAAAGTTCTCATCAAGACCGAAACGTACTTGAAAGTATTTCCAAATTATGGCTGGTTAATTCAGAACGGGTTCCACATGAGTCTTGTTTTCGATACCTCAGTACTCATCTCGATAAGTAGCTGCACTATATTGAGTGTGTCAAACTCATGCTCAGTAAAGCACAAAAAATAGTCATTGCCCTTCGACGACTCATTGATTCCAGATACATTGATCTGTGGTGGCGAGTGTCATATTGTTTTACGATCCGGATGGTTAGCGTGAACGTCGAAGAGGAGAACACACATTCAGTCAGTACTCGCCTGCGAGGGAAATGCAGTCAGTACTCGCCTTCGAGGGAAATGCAGTCAGTACTCGCCTTCGAGGGAAATGCAGTGAGTACGCGCCTTCGAGGGAAATACAGACAGTCACCACTGTACAGTACGCGCCTTCGAGGGAGAAACATTCAGCAGTTCGCGCCGTCGAGCCGTCGAGCCAGAAGATAGTTATATAGACGTTGTACATAATAAGTAATAAAGTTTTTGCTATCTAAAACTTTGGTTTTAGTCGCGATACGCTCCACTCCGTCCACCGAACACCACAAACTGGTGACCCCGACGTGATTTCGTTAAAATTAGTGGTGCATAGTGGAGGAGTGTTGATAAGACACGAAGTATTCTTGGTGAGTGAAAAATGGTGAATACGCCAATCGATCAGTGGGCGCAAATCCAGCAACAAACAATGCAGATCCGCCTGCCACCATTCATCACGGCAGAACCGCAATTATGGTTCGCCATTGCTGAGCGGAACTTCGACACCGCGGGAGTAAAAGATGAAGTGCTGCGCTACAGCTACGTCGTCGCTGCGCTCGACACCAAATACACGTTGGAGGTAAAGGACGTGATACTCAACCCTCCTGCGGAGAACCCATATACAACATTGAAGGAGGCTCTTGTGAAGCGCCTAGGGACATCGCAGGCGCAGCGTACGCGCCAGTTACTGGAACGGGAAGAAATTGGTGACCGCAAACCGACGCAGTTCCTCCGGCATCTGCGCGACCTTGCAGGAAGATCAGTCAGTGAAGAGCTTCTTCGCACGCTGTGGCTGAGTCGATTGCCTTCCAACGTCCAAGGCATTTTAGCGACTCAAAAGGATCAGCCTCTGGACAAAGTAGCTGATCTAGCGAATGCAGTGTTGGAGTCAAGTAGCAGTCAAGTAGCGCAGATCTCCGCGGGACGCAACGAACTGTCAGGCACGGAAACCCTCATCGCGTCGCTTATGGCTAAACTGACGCTCGACCTCCGCCAAGAAATAGCATCAATCAAGCAAGACGTCAGCTTTTGGAAGGAAACAACACGATCGCGCCCGAGAGATCGTAATCGTTCGCGCTCACGACCACGCTCACGATCCCATGCAAGCGGCTATTGCTGGCACCACGATGTCTTCGGCACCAAAGCGAAAAAGTGCAAATCGCCGTGCTCGTTTTCGGGAAATGCGGGCGGCCCGCGCTAATGGCGGCAAGCCACACGACCGTAACACCACACCGCCTCTTTATTACCGACCGGGACTCGCGCAACACGTTTTTGATTGATACAGGCGCTGATTTGTGCGTCTTTCCGCGGGGCAAAGTAAACGGACCAGTGGAGTTGTCGAAATACAAGCTATCGGTGGCGAATAACTCGGTGATAAATACCTACGGAACGACCGCTCTCACGCTTGATCTCGGTCTAAGACGATCTTTTCCGTGGAAGTTTATCATCGCGGACGTGAACCACCCTATCATCGGTGTAGACTTTCTATTCCATTACGGACTACTAGTCGACATCCAGGACGGGCAGCTGTTAGACAAAGCGACAAACATCACTTCGCGCGGCCGTGTACTGAAGTGCGACAGTCCGAGTATCAAAGTCGTCTCAGGTTCGTCAGCATATCATCAGCTATTAGCTAGGTACCCGGACATCACGCGACCCGACGGTCGACCTCCGCAAGTGCGACACGATACCCGGCATTTTATTGAGACAACGCCAGGACCGCCGGCGACCGCGAAACCTCGACGACTCGCGCCCGACCGGCTTACCATCGCTAAGAAGCAATTCGAAACCATGCTGAAGCTCGGCATGGCGCCCCCCTCATCCAGCAGCTGGGCAGCACCGCTTCACATGGTAACGAAGAAAGACGGCGACTGGCGACCGTGTGGCGACTACCGTGCTCTCAATGCACGCACGATTCCGGATCGTTATCCTATTCCTCACATACGGAACCTCGGTATACTCCAAAATCGACTTGGTTCGCGCATACAACCAAGTGCCCGTCGCTGAAGGGGATATTCCGAAGACAGCTATTACAACGCCTTTCGGTCTCTTCGAATTCCCTTTCATGAGTTTCGGTCTCAAAAACGCTGCGCAAACGTTTCAGCGATTTATCGATGGCGCCCTTCGTGGTTTCAACTTCGCGTACGCATACATCGACGATGTACTTATCGTTTCAGCGAGCGAAGAAGAGCACCACGAACACCTCAAACAGTTGTTCGAGCGTTTGCAGCAATACGGAGTAGTCGTGAACCCGGCGAAATGCGAGTTCGGTAAACCGCAAGTCCAATTTCTCGGCTATTTAATTTCGAGTGCCGGTATCGTGCCGTCGCCGGATAAAGTCAGCGTCATTCGCGAATACCCGAACCCGAGAACTGCGAAAGAGCTGAGGCAATTTATCGGTATGCTAAATTTCTACCGAATTTGCATGCCAAATACCGCGGCGACTCAAGCCCCACTCAACAACCTGCTGCACAACAACATCAAAGGTAAAATACCGATTGATTGGACACCGGCAGCCAGCCAAGCGTTCACACAAGCGAAAAATGACCTCGCCAAAGCGACACTTTTGGCTCATCCTTGCCCCGGAGCGCAAATGGCACTCGCGTGTGACGCATCCAACTTTGCAATCGGCGCGGCTCTTCAGCAACGCAACGGAGAGACATGGGAGCCATTGTGTTTCTTTTCAAAGAAGCTAAGCCCAGCCGAACGCAACTACAGTGCTTTCGACAGAGAGCTTTTCGCCGTTTACAGCGCCGTCAAGAAGTTTAGGCACATGTTGGAAGGCCGGCGTTTTACTATTTTCACCGACCACAAACCACTTACCTTCGCATTCGGCAGAAAGATCGACAGCTCTTCTCCACGTCAATCGAGGCACCTGGATTTTATCGGGCAGTACAGCACGGACATCCAGTACGTCGCGGGTAAAGAAAACGTTGTTGCCGATGCGCTCTCGCGCATCGAAACAATAGAAACTGCCATTGACTACTCCGCGCTCGCTGCTGCTCAACACGTCGACAAGGAGCTCAATACACTCATCGAACATGGAACGGCCCTGAAGCTCGAGCGCGTTCCCATACCTGGAGCTGAGGTGACCATCTACTGCGACACGTCAACCAAGGTTGCTCGACCCTACATCACAGGTGATTTCAGGAAGCAAGCTTTTGCTCTGGTTCACAATCTAGCTCACCCTGGAGCAAGGTCTACGATCAAGTTAGCAACGCAGCGTTTCATCTGGCCACGCATCAAAGCCGACTGTCGAAGGTGGACCCGAACTTGTGTAGTGTGTCAACAGTCCAAGGTTTCAAGGCACGTTAAGTCACCAACGGGCACTTTCCAGCAGCCCTCGTCACGCTTCGAACACGTCCACGTAGACATAATTGTACTGCCGAGCTCTGAAGGAATGCGATACTGTCTCACGTGCGTCGACCGCTACACTCGATGGCCAGAAGCTTTCGCAATGCAGGACCAAGAAGCCGAGACCGTCGCTCGCACCTTTTACGAGGGCTGGATCTGCCGTTTTGGCACACAACTGCGAGTTACAACGGACCAAGGGAGACAGTTTGAATCGCGCCTTTTCCATTCGCTGAACAGATTGGCAGACACGAATCATATACGCACGACAGCTTACCACCCGCAAGCAAATGGTTTAGTGGAACGGCTGCACCGACAACTGAAAGCCGCTATTCGTTGCCATCGGCACGAGCAATGGACACGAGTACTACCAACGGTACTTTTAGGTATCCGAGCCGCATGGCGCGACGACTTAGCAGCAACATCAGCTGAGCTCGTTTACGGCGAAACCATCCGACTACCTGGGGAGCTGCTGGTTCCTGTAAAAAACGTGGAAGATCAAGCGGCATTCATCAAGAATCTCCAGCAACACCTCGAGCAACTACGACCAGCTACAACCAGACGACACGGACAACGGACGCCGTTTATTTTCAATGACTTGAAAACAACGACGCACGTTTTCATTCTTCACGACGCCGTGAAAATGCGATGCAGATGCCCTACGACGGACCGTACGCAGTTATTAGTCGGTCCGATAAAACCTACGTGGTGAACGTTCGAGGCAAAAGTACGATCGTATCAATAGATCGGCTGAAGCCTGCGTTTGTTTTTACCCAGGGTAACACCGACGTGGCTCGCGACATCGTCGTGCCACGGACGCATCAATCCAAACCTGACGAGCTACTCACCCAGAGCGAACAAGACGCGGAACAACATCCACAACTAAACCAACAGCAACCGCGCCGATCCGGACGACGAGTCCGATTTGTGGAACGCTACCAATCGGGAGTCAATTGAGATCACGCATACGGAACCGTGGCTGCAACTCCAGCACTAGCAGGGGGGTACTGTGGCGGCGAGTCTCATATTGTTTTACGATCCGGATGGTTAGCGTGAACGTCGAAGAGGAGAACACACATTCAGTCAGTACTCGCCTGCGAGGGAAATGCAGTCAGTACTCGCCTTCGAGGGAAATGCAGTCAGTACTCGCCTGCGAGGGAAATGCAGTCAGTACTCGCCTTCGAGGGAAATGCAGTCAGTACTCGCTTTCGAGGGAAATGCAGTGAGTACGCGCCTTCGAGGGAAATACAGACAGTCACCACAGTACAGTACGCGCCTTCGAGGGAAAAACATTCAGCAGTTCGCGCCGTCGAGCCAGAAGATAGTTATGTAGACGTTGTACATAATAAGTAATAAAGTTTTTGTTATCTAAAACTTTGGTTTTAGTCGCGATACGCTCCACTCCGTCCACCGAACACCACAGATCTAAAGGTGAAAGTTATCTTTTACAAGACCCTGTTTAGACTAGTTTTGACCGGTCTGATATCACCAGAGGGCTAGTATTATGGAAGTATTCAGAGTTTGCGAAAGGAAATATCTCCCGGCATGGACTGGTTTGTACAGAACGCCTGAGATGGATTAGAAATACTGTATATCGAAAAGAAAAATTTAACTGTCAAATTGATAAAAGTCGATGAAGTTGATTTCTTCATTTTGAAACTTCTTCAGAATCATATTGCAAGATCTTTAACTGTGAGCGAAAACCCCAGAATTTCACAGCCACTTCACTCTAAAGAAGCATTTGTGTATTTGGAAATGAATCGAAATGTTTTTGATTCTGACGGCTTCCCAATTGTACATCACATATATAGACGGGCCACTTGTAAAAAGATAACGTATTTTCCGAATCTGAGTTGACGAGACCAACAATTCCAATCGATATACTCATTTGGTACATTCGTTGAGGCTGCTCGAGCAAAAGCGAAGCATTCTAGGTATTGGTGGCTGAATGAACATGTCTAAATTATTTGTGTTTATTTTATCCTTTTGTGTTTTTTCGTTACTTAGTTTTTGAGTTTCAGCTAATGATGGATATATTTTATTAATATTAAAATTTGGGATAAGTTTCAGTATTTAGGATAGGAATATATTATGCTAATTATGTTAGGTTTCGAGAAAAGGTTTAACATGTAAGTTAGTAATATTATGTAAACATTATATGAGTATAAGCATAATATTAATATATATATATTGATTGAATTTGATTAGAACGAGGTTATCACATATTAGATGAAGGATAAAAGTATACTGTTGTGATATTAAAATTAATTTTTGAATAGTGTTGGATGGTTTTTTCTCCTTTTTCCTATTGAATCAAAACATATGTAATATTTTCAACTAAACTGAATCCAAATTATTTTTGTTTAGTTTTCTTTGATCAAATGTTACGATATTGATAATGTATAAAATTAGAATGCCATTAAGTTTTCGTATTTTTACTTTTCAAATTTATTTGATATTCTTTGAAAATTTATCAAGATTGATATTTAATAAAGCGCGTTTACTCTGGCTTTGAACAAAATTCTGATCCTAAAAATTAATATTAAGCTTACCCATGGAACTATCATGTAGAACCTGCAAGCAAATCCTCAAGAGATACAGTATCGGTAATAGAAAATGACCCTAAATAAACACTACCAATTTTCTCCTATAAATTTCTTATTCACACAATAGTAAACATTAGCTCCGTCGATAAACTTGCATATTCACGCAGAGCCGGTTTCAGAAAAGGCCAAAAACTGCTCTAACCCCTATATAAAATCACATTATGCTCTATCACATTATGTTATGGTTTACGCACATAAACCAGATAACAACTTATCAACTATTATCATGTACCCTCAACCATGGATCCAGAAAAGATTATGAGTTTTTATAGTAAATTCTAGTTAACATAAGTACATCAGTTTTAAGTTAGATGTGGGTTTAGCAGAGGTTTTGAATTAATTATTTGACTTAAATGTATTAAAAATAGTCAAAAGCTTCTAATCAAATGAAAATTAATAATGAATTCAACAATAATGAACTAAAACACAGATAGAACCGCTGAACTAACAATGAAATGACTCTGTTAAATACTGCAACAAGAACTGACCTATCTAACCTAAATAATTGAACGTTTAGACTACTGAATCTAAGCGCAGTAGGAAAAGTTGGTGGCGTTAAGTTATGCACATAACCCTACGGTTATGTAGAAGCAAAGGCCGAAAGTTTAATTATACTACTGGCCTTCCATGTCTTGCTGGAATTGACAATTTATTCTGCCTATAAGCCATGGTTTAAAATATACAATTTATCCTTTAGGACTATTCTGCATAATTTTGGCATTCTTTGTTATTTATAGATTTATGTATCTGCACATCAATATTGCATTACTTCTTTAGCTACATCCTACTACTCACCTTTGCAATAATCGAAATATACCCAGCAATAGGTAACCCTTCAAGTCGCAAAGAAGTCAAGTTGTTACTGTTTTGTATACAGTTTGTGAGTGCTTTTATTAGATCGTCAAAAACGTATTTGGTGAATATTACCGGTTTACAGTTGGAATTTCGTGTTTTCTTACCTATATCGATACTTTTAATAACAGGAATTTACTAAATTAACTTAAATCAAGCCATTTGTGAGACTCAGTATACCTTGATACGTT
Source organism: Stratiomys singularior (assembly GCA_954870665.1). Classification (NCBI taxonomy): domain Eukaryota; kingdom Metazoa; phylum Arthropoda; class Insecta; order Diptera; family Stratiomyidae; genus Stratiomys; species Stratiomys singularior. Next base: position 30,585 of record CATOZT010000075.1, read on the forward strand.
TTTCTCAGTCGAATCGCTAAATATTTCAATGTCGAATCTTCATAAAGAGCCTTCATTATAGGAATCCAGTCGTCCCTTTTAAGATGATCTCCAAAAAATTCGAGTGAAGAAAAATTGTTTGTACGTTTAATGCAATTCAGTGCCGGACGATTCTTCATCTTGCATAGCCTCAAATAAAGCAGGTGGAAGCTGTTGGTTTCCATGTGTGAAGCTTCATATGGATTCATCCTGGTCGCCTTTAAGCAAATATTTGATAAAATTTTTAATTTCGTTTGTTCTGTTTTAACTTTTTATATTTTTTGACAACACATCACGATTTCGTTTCGATTGCTGAGATTGAAAATAATTTACGTATATACAAAGAATGTAGTTATGCGATTATGTTTAATTAATAAAATTAATGTGATCATGTTTGATTGTAAGGTTTCGAATTTTTAAGCTTCTCTTCTCTACATTTGCAAATTTCTTTATTGCATAATCTAATGTGCATATAAGATTATTGATTGCAAAATTGCACAATTTTCATTCCTGTCAAGCGTTTGTCCGTTCCTGACCATAAATAACATCAAATTTTACTACTGGTTACGTTGTAAATAACCAGACACTTTGAATGGTGGATTTGATTCGTCTAGATTATCTATAAGTGAATTCACATAAAACAATCAATATTTATTTTTTTTGTGTTTAAAAGTCTTAAAAGTGAATTGATTTGTTTTAAATTATTCGTGCAATTCTTCCACGCGTCAAACCGCACCCGCGAGAAAATGACGACGGTTCGAATCAAATGTGTTCCAGGAGCAACAAGAAATCATTGATATGAAAAGAAACCTATACGATTTGAGGTATTGTTATTTATTTATTATAATTTATTTTGATAAGTTATTGTTATTGTTACCCCCCCCCCCTAAGGGTACCACCTTTTTTTTGTGGCAGGCAGGTGAAGGCTGTTTACGCCCCGAGTGTGGGACTCCCAGACGCAAAATGCTTTTGGACTACCCACTAAACACTTCCCCTGTCAACCTGAGAACCTAGCCTGGAACCGTTTGAGACACTATTTCGGGCTAGGCCTCGTGTTCCTACGCCTAGAGGCGCCTTCGCATTATGGGTATCTCTTCTCTAACGGGAAGGATGGGAGAGGAAGGAAGTGCTACAAAAGAGATCCATCCATCCCCGATACCTCCCAGTGCTCCAATAAAGCTTTTCTTAATGTAAGCACTGCCCGAGCATATTGCGCCACGCGATGCCAATTGTCAACTGTTTTCAGCATTACTCCGACGATAGTTTCCGGACAGAGCTCTACGATTTCGCTGAGTAGGACCCCTCGCTGCTGGCTCCACCTTTTGCAGTAGAATAATGTGTGACAGGCGTCATCCAACCCTCCTGCACAAATCACGCAGTTAGAAGGCCGTGCTTTGTCAATTTTGTACAGGTAGGACCGAAAACAACCGTGCCCGCTTAAGAGCTGGGTCAAGTAGAAATCGGTCTCACCATGCACTCGACTGAACCACGGCCTCAGGTCAGGGATCAGATGTGCAGTCCACCTTCCCCTTGTTTCTTGCTCCCAGGACTGTTGCCAATCGCTGAGAGAACGACGTCTCTCTTCCTTAGTTATCTCTTCTCTTCGATCTTTGCCTCTGCGCAGGTAAGTACTTCTGCGCTCTCTCGCAAGGAGGGTGATGGGTATCACCCCTGCGATTACCAGCACTGCCGCCCCGGAGACCGTTCGGTATGCGCATGCGATTCGCAATGCTCCTTGTCTCTGCACCTGTGCCAACCGCTTCCGGTGTAACTCCTTGCTAAGGGCGTCGCCCCACAGTGCTGATCCGTAGAGTAGAAGCGACTACACAACGATCATTAAGAGCCGTCTCCTTGATGTGGTGGGCCCCCCCATGTTGGCCATTAATCGGGTGAGTGCCGTCACACGCGCTGCAGCCTTGTCAGCTACTGCCCTGATTTGTTGGGAAAAACTCATCTTCGAGTCTATCAGGACGCCCAGATACCTTACTGCTGATTTCGATTCGATCAGCTCGTCCCCTATACTGATAGGCCATGTTCTGGGGATTCTCTTCTTCGTTAGGATGACCACTTCGGTTTTTTCCAGTGGCAGCTTTAATCCGTGAGCGGTCATCCAGTCCATTACCCGCCGCATTAACGTATTGAGTCTGAGCTGTGCATGACCATGCACAGCTACTGTACGTCCAGCGACCAGCGCCGCGACCTCGCCCGCATAGCCGATCAAACGTGACTGATCCGGCAGTTCAAGCTGCAGGAGTCCATCATAGGAGATGTTCAACAGGTCCGGGCCAGGGATAGAGCCCTGAGCGACACCTAAAGTAAGATTTGTACTTTGCATACCCTACGGCTACGCCTACGTACTTCACCTACCCTCCAAGGATACCACCTTGGCGTGTTGGGGGGGGGGGGGGTGGGCTTGTTGAGGTTGCCCTTCATGTTGTTGATGAGTGAAAACAAAAACAATAAACTAGAGGTAGGGATATACTCCCCGACGTGTCAGGGAGCCTCGACCTCATGCGGGTTCTCTCCAGCAATCTCGCTGGGGATAAGTTGCCAGGGCATTTTTCAGTGGTTGAACCCTTCACCAATCAAAAACGAAAACTGAAGAAATCAACGAGGCAAGCATGTTCGCCCGAAGACCAAAACTACTGCGGAAACCGCCTCAAAGAGTAGCCAAGCCTACCCAGAGCAGTGAAAAAACGTCGAGGAAGCAAATTTCCATCGACCGGCATTAGCGAAAATGGTGCTTGTCAAAAACATGGAGGCTTTGGGGACTCTAGCCATCGATCCAAAGTGCCATTCTCCGGGGATCGTCGAAAGCCACAAACCGAACATCGTGGAAAACGAAAACTATGATGCTCAGCAGCAACAAGACCCTTTCGCTGACAGTATACGGAAAACGTAACCTGAAGACAACCTGATCACGAAAGTAGCCGTTGACAGAAGTGAGGAAGAGCTGCTAGCAAAAAACATAAGCGCAATCTTAAACGTGGTGAGAAATGCAACGAATGTCCATAAAAGTGTCAACAAGGATATCAAAAATGGGATAAGCAAACTGAAGAACCTCGTTGCTAGAATTCAGCATTATATTGCTCCAAATCCCACCAGAAGGCTGTGGAGAAGATATAGCACCTGACAACAAAATATTTGAAACAGACGCCCGAAAAGCAAAAAGGCACAAAACACAGAGCAATGCTTAAAAAATAAAAGTGCTCTATTGATCAAGTCTGCAGACGGGAGAACTTGCACCGAGGTCCTCAATGAGATCAGGCAAAATGCCGAACACAAAAAAAACGGTGTCTGTATACGAACGGTAAGAGCGACCAAAACAGCCGCCCTCCTCGTAGAACTAGGGCGGAATCCACTGACAAGGGCCTGTTCGAGAGCGCTGTCAAGGGATAACTTGGCTCTAAAGATGTTATTTCGACATCAGCCAATGGACGCTGACGCCTACCAATCCTTGAGGGCAAAGGATCGCAAAAGTAGACATCCCAGAGAAAGACGCTGTGCAACTCCTGGCCAGGGAGAAAATTAAAGTCGGCTGGGTTGTGTGCACGATACGTCGGAGGGTAGTTCTAACTCGATGCTACAAGGTCCTTAGCGTCGGACACATCTCCTTGAACTACAAGGGGCCAGATCGAAGCCCAAACGAACCCAAATTCATCTTGTTCAAAGATAAGGGACGGAAGTCTGAAGATCTGGCTAATATTCTAGGAAGTGGTAGGTAACAGGAGTTCAAAGAGGCACTAAGCAAGAAAAGAGCTAAGACATGATCCAAGTCCTACAGATCAACCTACACCCTAGCTCAACCGCACAAGAGTTACTAGACCAGGTTGCGAGGGAGAAAAAAGTCGACTTGTTGCTGATATTTGAGCAATACCACAACAAAGAGGAAGCTGGATGGTATTGTGATCGATCCGGCACCGCCGCCATCTGGGTACGTGATAGTGCTCTACGCACAGTTCGGACATGCTCCAGCGGAAATGGCTTTGTGCTCATTGGGTGTGCGGATTTGACATTCATAAGCGTCTTTTTCACGCCGAATGAGTCGGTTTCATGTTATCAGAGCAGGCGCGATGAACTGGAGGAAGCTGTCTCGAGCACAGAAAGCCGAACCCTTGTTTGTGGTGACTTTAATGCCAAGGCGATAGAATGGGGAATGCCTCTTCCAGACTCGAGACGAAAAAGAATCCTAGAAGTGGCGGCTAGGAAGCAACTTTTCATCATAAACGTTAGTAACACACCAACTTTTGGAGGGGGAGGCTGCTTGGGAACTATTCCGGATGTGACATTTGCTTCGGAGGCCTTAGGGCCTAGGATACACAGATGGAGGGTACTGGAGGACTGCTCGGTGAGCGATCACCGGTACATTGCTTTCGAGTTTGGCGAGTCTGCCTATCGACGCGTAGCGACCCAACCCTTGACTGTAGGTTGGAATATTCCTAAAATAGATGTTGACGCGTTCACCGCAGTTCTTATGAGCGATGAAACTATGATGGCAACACGGGGAGCCTCAGCTGAAAACATGGTGAACTCCAAAATGAGGCTCATCAAGAATTCGTGCGACTGGTCTATGCCCAGGCGACGGCCTCGACACAATAAGCCTGCTGTGTACTGGTGGTCGGCAGAAATCGCTGCAAAGCGGAGAGAATGTCACAGACTCCACCGCGAAGCCCAACGTTTAAGAAATCGAGACGAGTCACATTCTCGAACGCTGGCAAACGGGTCGGCTAGAAAACTCCTCCGTAGGTTGATTGACGAAAGCAAGGCTCGCTGCTGGCAAACCCTCATTGAGGACATCGATAGAGACACGTGGGGGCTGGGTTACACGCTTGCCATCCGCAAACTAGGAGCTGCAAGGAGGCCCTGTGTCCTTGAAGTGGAAAAAATGGATGAGATTGTTCGAGCGCTTTTCCCTATGCATCCTGTTCGTCCCGATGATGCAGATGTTGAATGTCTTGGAGACTGCCCACTTTTTAGTTGGATGGCTGGATGATGCGGTGAAAGCTTTAAAATCGAAAAAGGCCCCAGGCCCAGACGGTATACCAGCGAAAGTGATGCAGCTCGCACATCAACCTTGCCCTGACAAGCTGCTCGCCACTTTCAATGCCTGTCTGCAGCAGGGCACGTTTCCAGATTGCTGGAAAGAGGCGAGGCTCCTGCTGATCCACAAGGGGAAGGGGGACGCCAAGCCACCATCTTCATATCGGCCCCTATGTAGGTACGCTGGGAAGGTGCTCGAGAGGCTCATTAGAGAAAGACTTGGAGAGGCCATCCGAACTGTCAGGGACCTGTCTCCTCAGCAGTACGGCTTCAGGGCTGGTCGACCCACGATCGGTGCAATAGCAGAGGTAGTGAGTGCGGTCCAGCAGGCAGAAGCCCACAATCACTACTCGAGACGAATAGTACTGCTCAAAACACTCGATGTGAGAAATGCTAGATGGACAGATATTCAGATATAGACAGATATGGATATTGAAGGACTATCTAAAAAACCGGAAACTCATCTTGACACATTGGGAGGCCGGCGAAGAATTGATTTGACATCAGGGGTGGCGCAAGGTTCCGTTCTGGGCCCAGACCTCTGGAATGTCTCGTATGATGAGCTTTTGAGGTTGCAGTTACCGGGGAAGTCGCTCCTGGTGGGCTACGTAGATGACGTAGCAGTACTAGTCGCCGGACGTACTGTAGCCGCAACTCAAACTGAGTGCGGTATTACGCCGAGTGAGCGAGTGGATGGCAGACCGTGGGATTAGCCTAGCGCTTGAAAAGGCCGAGGTTGTCGTCGTCACCAAGAAGCGGATCCCTCGTGTTATTCCCGTTCGGGTGGGTAAAATGATTATCGAGTCGAAAGAATCAATCAGATACCTTGGATTGATGATTGACTCGAAGATGAGTTTTTTCGACCAGGTTCGAGCGTCAGCGAATAAGGCTTCTGTGCGTGTATCGGCCCTCAGTTGCCTTATGGCCAACACGCCGGGACCAACCTCGCGCAAAAAACGTCTACTGATGAGTGCAAAGGTGGCAGTGCTCTTGTATGGCTTCGAGGTCTGGGCTGACGCTCTTAGTAAAGAGACGCACCGAAGGCGTCTATGCATATATAGGCGTCGTGCATATCGCACTGTGTCTGAACCTGCAGTGCTGGTAATCTCGAGGGTGGTTCTTATTAAGTTACTAGCAGACGAACGGAAACGTGTATACTTACTTAGGGGGGAGCCGGCGAGAGAAACCGTCAGCCGAGAGGAACGGAGAAGGACCCTAACCTTGTGGTAGCAAATATGGGAAAACGGAACGCGAGGCAGGTGGACCGCACGGCTGATAAGTGACTTGGGTGACGGGTATTTTCAGTCTTACCTGTATAAGATGGGAAAGACACCATCCCAAACTTGCGTGTTCTGCCCCGGGGATGACGGATGACGCCTGCCACACGTTCTTTACGTGTACCAGATGGACAAGACTCTGGTCGCATCTCTCGGAGAAAATAGGCGTGCTCACCCCAGAAAATGTAACGGGAAAAATGATGAAATCAAAGGACAATTGGAACTGTGTGTCGCATTACGTATGGACAGTACTCATTATAAAGAAGGACATAATGGATCGCTTGGTGAGGGAGGGACCCGGTGGTGTGGGAGGTGTGACAGGGGAGGTGTTTAGTCGGTAGTCCGGTAGCAGGGGAGTCCGACACTCAGGGCGTAAATGACCTTCACCTACCGAACAAACAAAAAAAACAAAAATCAAAAATTCTTATTGTTATTGTTATTGTTATTGTTATTGTTAGTGTTATTGTTATTGTTATTGTTATTGTTATTGTTATTGTTAGTGTTATTGTTATTGTTATTGTTATTGTTATTGTTATTGTTATTGTTATTGTTATTGTTATTGTTATTGTTATTGTTATTGTTATTGTTATTGTTATTGTTATTGTTATTGTTATTGTTATTGTTATTGTTATTGTTATTGTTATTGTTATTGTTATTGTTATTGTTATTGTTATTGTTATTGTTATTGTTATTGTTATTGTTATTGTTATTGTTATTTTATTCATTTATTATGTTATTTCCATCCATTTGGAGTTGGTAAGCGAGCTCAGCACCGAGGCATTCATCTGCGCTCTCAAACGGTTCATTGGGCGACGAGGCCACTGCCGAAACCTCTTTTGCGACAACGCCACCAACTTTGTGTGAGCTCATAACCAGCTATCGGAACTGTCGTCAGCGCTGTATTCCAATGAGGCACGTCGGGAGGTGACGGCGGCATGCGCCACCAGGGGGATCGATTTCCATTTCATTCCCCCACGTGCACCTCATTTTGGTGGATTATGGGAGGCGGCGGTCAAGTCAGCCAAAAATTTGATCCGCCGAGGCGTCCCATCGGCAACTCTCACTTATGAAGAGCTGCACACATTGGTGGTCGAGGTGGAGGCCATCCTCAATTCAAGACCGTTGATTCCAATGTCGGAAGACCCCAATGATTTGACAGCGTTAACCCCGGCTCATTTTCTCATCGGAGAACCCCTCACAGCCATGGTGGACGGTCGCTCGGAACCATTTACCGGTGGTCTCCATGCTAGGTGGAAGTTAATAAACCACCTCAAATTGGAATTCTGGAGACGATGGTCACATGAGTATTTGACGCAGCTACAACATCGAGTCAAGTGGAGGCAAGCAAACCATGATGTGACACCGGGCACGGTGGTAATCATTAGTGAAGACAATACCCCGTCGATGAAGTGGCCATTGGGTCGAGTCATCAAGTACAAGGGCGCAGACGGTTTTGTGCAAGTCGTCGATGTCAAAATGGCGTCCGGAATATTTAAAAGGCCGATACACAAGTTGCACGAAGATCCACCAGCTGCTGAGGAGCCATCACAAACTGACGTTTCGCGATCGACGGGAGGCTTGGTCCGGGAGAACAATGACAGCAACGCAGCGACGAAACGGTGACCGATGCGAGCCGCAACGTCAAGTGTGGCTCTCCTCTTGACATGCCTACTAATTCCAATGGTTAACACCGTTCCAACACAAGGCTCAGCAACCAGCCCAGGTCCTGGTCTATATTTCCAGCCTTTGGGCAAGACGTACTTGTCTTCGAGTGAGTGGAAGCTGTTGATCTACTATAGTTTGCAACCGTACTGGTGGGAGTTGGCCGTGATACAAAACGGAACGAATCTGCTACAGCAGTTGTGCGAGAGGGGAACCTTGCAGACCAATTGCTTACATCTCGTAGATCATTTCCGGCATTTTGACAAGGAACTCTCCGATATGAATCGGATCCTGAGAATCAGATCCAAGAGGGGCGCCATCAATGCCGTGGGTGGCATCGCCCGATCGCTATTTGGTATTCTTGATGACGAATATGCGAATCAGATGGCTCAAACCATCAAAACTATGGAGGGAAGGCAAGACATGCTACACTCCCTATTGAAAAATCAGACCTCAATAATCGATTCAACACTAAACATCTTGGGGAAAAGCGAGAAGATGATACACCAAAGGTTCACGAAGATAGAGCAGAAGCTGGCACAAATGACCAACGAAGCCACGGCGTCCCATCCGGAGCGAAGTCAAAATCAGAGGCTGGACTTGATCCCAACACTGTTTTTTGAGATGACCTTGAGATGTTTGTGTCAGGACTGTTTTGTCCTGACTTATTACTTCACCACGGAATTAAAAAAAAAGGCCGAGTCCGGTTGAATACAGTATATTTAACAAAAACAGCCACCGCTCGAGTCTGGCTTTCCATTCGGACTGCCGCAAAATTCCAAATTCAAGAATAGATGCTGACGATGCACGCTCCACGCTTGAATTGCCCATGCTGGGTGTCTGTCACCAGGCTGACAAGGGACGATTGAATTCGCTGTAGATTGACAGTGACGAGGGTCATCTCAAAAAACAGTGTTGTGATCAAGTCCAGCCTCTGATTTTGACTTCGCTCCGGATGGGACGCCGTGGCTTCGTTGGTCATTTGTGCCAGCTTCTGCTCTATCGCCGTGAACCTTTGGTGTATCATCTTCTCGCTTTTCCCCAAGATGTTTAGTGTTGAATCGATTATTGAGGTCTGATTTTTCAATAGGGAGTGTAGCATGTCTTGCCTTCCCTCCATAGTTTTGATGGTTTGAGCCATCTGATTCGCATATTCGTCATCAAGAATACCAAATAGCGATCGGGCGATGCCACCCACGGCATTGATGGCGCCCCTCTTGGATCTGATTCTCAGGATCCGATTCATATCGGAGAGTTCCTTGTCAAAATGCCGGAAATGATCTACGAGATGTAAGCAATTGGTCTGCAAGGTTCCCCTCTCGCACAACTGCTGTAGCAGATTCGTTCCGTTTTGTATCACGGCCAACTCCCACCAGTACGGTTGCAAACTATAGTAGATCAACAGCTTCCACTCACTCGAAGACAAGTACGTCTTGCCCAAAGGCTGGAAATATAGACCAGGACCTGGGCTGGTCGCTGAGCCTTGTGTTGGAACGGTGTTCACCATTGGAATTAGTAGGCATGTCAAGAGGAGAGCCACACTTGACGTTGCGGCTCGCATCGGTCACCGTTTCGTCGCTGCGTTGCTGTCATTGTTCTCCCTGACCAAGCCTCCCGTCGATCGCGAAACGTCAGTTTGTGATGGCTCCTCAGCAGCTGGTGGATCTTCGTGCACTGGCAGTGGTGCCAAATTGTGTATCGGCCTTTTAAATATTCCGGACGCCGTTTTGACATCGACGACTCGCACAAAACCGTCTGCGCCCTTGACATTGATGACTCGACCCAATGGCCACTTCATCGACGGGGTATTGTCTTCACTAATGATTACCACCGTGCCCGGTGTCACATCATGGTTTGCTTGCCTCCACTTGACTCGATGTTGTAGCTGCGTCAAATACTCATGTGACCATCGTCTCCAGAATTCCAATTTGAGGTGGTTTATTAACTTCCACCTAGCATGGAGACCACCGGTAAATGGTTCCGAGCGACCGTCCACCATGGCTGTGAGGGGTTCTCCGATGAGAAAATGAGCCGGGGTTAACGCTGTCAAATCATTGGGGTCTTCCGACATTGGAATCAACGGTCTTGAATTGAGGATGGCCTCCACCTCGACCACCAATGTGTGCAGCTCTTCATAAGTGAGAGTTGCCGATGGGACGCCTCGGCGGATCAAATTTTTGGCTGACTTGACCGCCGCCTCCCATAATCCACCAAAATGAGGTGCACGTGGGGGAATGAAATGGAAATCGATCCCCCTGGTGGCGCATGCCGCCGTCACCTCCCGACGTGCCTCATTGGAATACAGCGCTGACGACAATTCCGATAGCTGGTTATGAGCTCCCACAAAGTTGGTGGCGTTGTCGCAAAAGAGGTTTCGGCAGTGGCCTCGTCGCCCAATGAACCGTTTGAGAGCGCAGATGAATGCCTCGGTGCTGAGATCGCTTACCAACTCCAAATGGATGGCCTTGGTGGCGAAGCAGCAAAATATGGCAAGGTACCCTTTCTGAAGTCGGGTACCTCGACTCCGGTAGTGGAGCATCATAGGTCCACAGAAATCGACTCCAGAACTTATGAAAGGACGGGCTGGCTGCACCCGTGCACTCGGCAGGTTTCCCATGATTTGCGAAAATAGCTTAGGTTTGACTCGGGTGCACCACACGCACTGCCGAACAATCGATCTCGCCAGTTGTTTTCCTCGGATTGGCCAGAAGCGTTGTCTTGCAGAAGCGGGCAGTGCCTGTGCTCCGAGATGACAGTTGTTGCGGTGTATGTCCATCATCAGTAATCTGGTAAATGGATGTTTGAACGGTAGCAGAATTGGGTGTTTGGCATTAAATGAGATTTTGGCAGCTTTCAGTCTACCACCGACACGGATGATGCCCTCCGGATCCAGAAATGGCGCCAGTCCCACCAACGGACTGTGCTTGGATACTTGCTTCCTCGATCTAATGTCCAGAATTTCATTGTTAAAGACCTCAGACTGTACATACCTCAGAATGCCCTCCAGGGCTGCAGCCAACTCGTCACTTGTGAGCGCTTGATTCGCCAGTTGAGATCGCTTGGCCATGGGTTTGAGACGACCGACAAAACGCATCATGTAGGCCACTATGCGCTGCAACCTTCTGAAGGAGTTCCCGTGCTGAATCTCCTGAATGAAGTGAGCTTCAGAAGCCGCTATCGCCACCATCGATACCCTGATTCGCCTCTTTTCCAAGTCGCAGGGCTCCTCACTCCGATACTCAAGAGGCCAAAATGATTCCGCCCTGCGCAAAAATGGTGGTCCTTGCAACCACATGCTGCAGTTGCTCAGTTCAGCTGGCGCCATACCACGGGAAAGGATGTCAGCTGGGTTGTCCTCGGAAGCCACGTGTCGCCATTGATCCGGCCTAGAAATTGTTTGCATGGCCGAAACCCTATTTGCCACAAAAGTATTGTACGACGACGCTGTAGAATTGACCCAAGCCAAGACGATCTCGGCGTCAGTCCAGAAGACATGGAAAACCTCCGGCAGGTTGAGCGCAGCCTTGATTCGCCTTATGAGCTCCGCCCCCAACTTTGCAGCACACAACTCCAGACGTGGAATCGTTATCGTCTTGATCGGGGCCACTCTTGATTTTGCGCACAACAGCTTGACCATGATTTGACCGCTCCGCAGGGTTGATCGCACGTACACAGCAGTGCCATATGCCTTCTCCGAGGCATCACAGAAGGTGTGCAACTGTACTTGAACGGGTTTCTCGCCTGCACTGACGTGACGAGCAAATCGAGCCTGCTTTAAGGACGGCAGGCTGCTGCGAAAGTCAGACCATTGAGTATGGATTCTCGCTGGCAGTGCTGCATCCCAGTCCAATTCCAGCCGCCACAACTCCTACAGGAACAACTTGGCGGCTACGATAACAGGAGCCAGAATGCCCAATGGGTCGAACATCCTTGCTACATCGGACGCGGTCGTCCGCTTGGAGAATCTTGTCTTGATCGGCTCAAGATTGATCTGAATCTGGAACTCGTCGGTCTTTGGGCGCCAGATAACTCCTAAGGTTTTGATGTAGTCCTCGGACAGACTACCGAAATCCAGCTGGACCTGTTGGTCCTCGGGTTTGATCTGCTTCAACAATTGAGGATGGTTGGCACACCACTTGCGCAAAGGCATGCCAGCGCTCGAGAGTATAGTGCGGAGTTCTGTCTGTTGCCGAAGTGCCTCCTTCAAGCTATCTGCCCCTGTCATGACGTCGTCAACATAAAAATCCCTCCGCAACGCGCTGCTGCCCAGTGGACTTCCCTGCTGATTCTCCTGTGCCAGAAATTGCAGACACTTGGTAGCCAGATATGGGGCACACGTTGTGCCGTAGGTTACCGTTTTCAACTGGTAGTACCGCAACGGCTGCGATGACCTGTTTCTCCAGATCAAGCCATGATACCGACGATCTTCAGGATGTAGTATTATCTGACGGTACATCTTCTCAATGTCAGCGATGAAAACAAAACGGGGCATTCTGAAGCGCAGCAGTATCGCAAACAAGTCATTCTGAACAGTAGGTCCCGTATGAAGTACGTCATTCAAGGAGACGTTCGTGGTGGTCTTACTGGATGCATCGAAAACCACCCGCAGTTTGGTTGTGCTACTGTCTGGCTTCAGGACACAATGATGTGGCAGGTAATATCGTAATTCCTCACGCTGCTGCGGTGTCACCTCCTGCATGCGCCCCAGCCGAGCGTACTCTTTCATGAACTCCTCGTACGGGAACCTCAAATCAGGGTTTTTGTTCAGGCGGCGTTCCAAGGCGATAAATCTGCGAGTAGCTACCGCTTGTGAATCACCTAATGTCTCAGGATCATCGCTAAATGGAAGCCGTACCATGAAACGACCGTCGGAACGTCTTGTCATTGTCCGATTAAAGTGTGCTTCGCATGCCCTTTCGGTCAAAGTCAACCTGTGCTGCGGATCCTGTACTTCCTCGACCTCCCAAAATCGTTTGATGAGCTGTTTCAGTTGAATGTCTTCTGTCAAAACGCCGCATGTTGCCGGGGATTTCTGAGGCGTGACCACCCTTCCGGCCACAATCCACCCGAGTAGCGTGTTCTGGAGCACAGGGAGCTCCGGGCCCAACTCTATTTGCCCAATGGCTAGAACTTCGTAAAAGTGTTCGGCACTCAGCAGCATGTCGATGTGTTCCGTTCGGTGGAACTCAGGGTCCACCAACCTTATGTTTTTGGGAATGTGCCATCCTGATACGTTCAAATTCTGGGAAGGTTGAGGTGATATAATCTTATCCATGACATAGGCCTCCAACTGTGTCGCATATCCAGTCAATTTTGACCTTAGGCCGAGATTCACCCTATGGTGTGCCTTCGCAGTGCTGCCGCCGACTCTCTCGATGAGCGCAAGGTGAGGCGTCGATGACAGACCCAATTTTTTAATGATTTTTGCTGTCACTAAGTTAATTTGTGAGCCCGGGTCCAGTACAGCTCTACAATCCGTCGTTCTACCGTGACTGCCAACCAGCCTGACGATGGCTGTGCTCAAAAGTGTGTATCCTTTAGATCGAGGCTCCATCAAAGTCGTCAAAGCGAGAGACGGTGGGTAAGATTGCGGCCTTGAGTCTTGCCTTGACCTTGTCGGGCTTGAGGATATCGTCTTCGCCGACTTGGACTTGTTGTCTATAGTGACATGTAACATGTTGTTGTGATTCTTAGCACATTCCCTGCAATTTCTGGCCGTACAGTTAGAGGCTTGATGTCCTTCTCGGAGGCAATTGATGCAAAGTTTTTTCGAACGAACGAAACAATCTCTTTGAAATGGAGATCCTGAGGAATCCTGGGTAGTAGTACAGCGGATGATCCTGCCCACACATTAGGCACCGTGTAGCTGTAGCGGCGGCCACGGTCGTCTTGATACCCTTTCTACGAATGATGTCCGGCTGCGTTGGCTTGTCACCGAGTGTCTCAAGCGCCTGGAAACGCACTTCTAAGAAGTCCAGGAAGTCCTTCAAAGGTGTTAATTCACGTGGGCTCGACAACGATTGCTCATAGAGTGCGTGCGTCGCTGAGTCCAACCTCCGGATTAGCACATGTAGCAGCAACGGATCCCAGTCGCTTGTGGACACTTGTAGGTTCTCCAGGCCTCTGAAACACTCTTGTGTGGTGTCATGCAGCGCCTTTATTGCTGCCACTGATGGCTTCCCGCCCGCATGAGATGGCTGACTCATCAATTTGTTGATGAGTGCCGATACCAGCAGTCGCCGATTATCGAACCTTTCGTTCAACGTCCTCCAGGCGGCATCGTAGTTGTCGTCTGACAATGTAAAATTGCGAATCAGTAACTCGGCTTCTCCTGTGAGGTTTGCCTTGAAGTACCACAGTTTCTGGCACTTAGACATCGGATTGTTATGCACTATTTGTAGGAAAAGGTCACGGAACTGTCGCCAACGCAAATAACTTCCATCAAAGCTAGGGAGTGTGATCTTCGGCAAGAGCACACAGCACAAGAGCCGTCACAGGCGGGGCTGGCGAGGTTGTTGCGGCATCGAGCTCCTCCAGTCTCGATTCCAATTGGATCACCCAATTCTGCACAACCTCTTCTAATTGAATGTGCTGCTGCATACTAAATCCATGCGCTTCAGGATCATCGCACAATTCAAAGATTTGCTGATGGAGCTCGTCCAGCTGTTGCCAACCTCGCTGCACCATCACAATCTTGGCTTTGCACCAGGCCCGTGTGGCCTCCGGCTGCTTCAAGCGATCCACAGCCCTCCTCAGTGAGTCTGCCATCGCCTTGTAGCGGCGCAGCATCCTTACGCTGCCGGCACCCATTGGCGTCGAGGCCTCTGCAGCCGGGTCCTTTACATCGCCATCAATGTGCGGTTTGGGCGTTTCCTGTGAAGGTCCCACTGGTGGCAATTCCAGTTGTTTTTTGGCCAGTATTCGGTCGCGGAAGTGCTGCTGGAAACGCAGGTAGTTGCTCTTTGTGGTCTCATAGAATTGACTCGTGGTATATTCGTGCGACGGAGCGACCTCTGGTAAGGATCGGATATTGCTATCCTCCTCCTCGAAAGCCTTCCAGGCGATTTCGAGTCTCCGCATAGTAGCTAGCCTCATGTTTTCGAGAGGACCCATCTCTTTTGTAATTTGAGATTACAGTTTCCACAGCTCGAGTCAATTCCTTCAGGCCCTCGACCAAACTATTTACATTTGCCATGCCGTACAAAGATTGGATTTGCTTGCACTAAATCAAGAGGCACGATTGAACACAGCACTACCTAGACGCCACAGCCTGCCGCACACCCCGGAAGAGGTTGAACGGAGCGTTCAACGGGGGGGTGGATGTTAACACCGCATACGTGTCGATACTCCTTGATACTCGTTTGCAACCCTCAGACGTTGCAAGCGGGTGTCATGTTGTTGTTTTATGGTTTCGCGCTGGCATGCCGTGTTGTTCGCATGACTGTGGTCAGCATTTTGCTGACCACGTATCACATTACAATAAAATTCATCGTGCGAGCGGCATAGTATGACCAGCGGCGGATGCTGACGATGCGTGTTCTGACCGTGGGAACACTTAACGTTGTTTTCATGGCTGGAGCGTGCATCGTCAGCATCTATTCTTGAATTTGGAATTTTGCGGCAGTCCGAATGGAGAGCCAGACTCGAGCGGTTGCTGTTTTTATTAAATATACTATATTCAACCGGACTCGGCCCTTTTTTTGAATTCCGTGGTGAAGTAATAAGTCAGGACAAAACAGTCCTGACACAAACAAATAACAATAACAATAACAATAACAATAACAATAATAATAACAATAACAATACCAATAACAATAACAATAACAATAACAATAACAATAACAATAACAATAACAATAACAATAACAATAACAATAACAATAACAATAACAATAACAATAACAATAACAATAACAATAACAATAACAATAACAATAACAATAACAATAACAATAACAATAACAATAACAATAACAATAACAATAACAATAACAATAACAATAACAATAACAATAACAATAACAATAACAATAACAATAACAATAACAATAACAATAACAATAACAATAACAATAACAATAACAATAACAATAACAATAACAATAACAATAACAATAACAATAACAATAACAATAATAGAGAAATCCCCAGTTATATCAATGCCTGGATATCACGCCAATTAGTAAATGTGACGATCGGCCACTAAATAAACACACAAAAACTTCCAGTAATTTACGCCACATAACACCGATGGTGAGAGACATGATCGATAGAATGAATCAATCTACTTGAGATTGATTCATTCTCAACTAATGCATTATTGGTGTTCCTCACTTAACATAAATAATGGGAGTTATGATTTATAGGGTAAACTAATTTGCCTAGGATTGATTTATCCTTAGCAGAAAGCATTGAACTTTTAATAATAATTGAATAATCTCGAATTGATTTAGTTTCCCATTTAACGATTGTTTACTGGCGACACTTAATGGATTTTATATTGAATAAACAATTTTAAGTTGATTTCGTTCGAACTAATTAATAATTAACAGCAGTTCTTCTGATCGCAAGACTATTTAAAGAGCCAAAAGTAGAAGAGTTCGTCAGTTAGTTAGATTTATTAACCGTTTACTAAGATCGTTTTTATGGAATTCTAAGTAAGAGTAATTATATTACGAAAAAAGGGTGTTTTAATACCTGACGATAATTCCCCCTTCCTCGCCAAGCGATCCAGCATGCCCTTCTTTATAAGATGAACTGTCCGTACGTAATGCGACACACAATTCCAATTGTCTTGTGATTGCATCATTTTTTCCGTTACATTTTCTGGGGAGAGCACGCCTATTTTCTCCGAGAGATGCGAACGGAGTCTTTTCCATCTGGCACACGTAAAGGATATACGTATATTTTCTCACGATACATTCTGTGCAACCACGGCCCCAAGTCACTAATGAGCCACAAGGTTAGGGTCCTTCTCCGTTCCTCTCGGCTGACGGTTTCGCTTGCCGACTTCCCCCTACGTAAGTATACACGTTTCCGATCGTCTGCAAGTAACTTAATATGGACCACCCTCGAGATTACCAGCACTGCAGGTTCAGAGACAGTGCGATATGCAGCCATCACAGATATCAGCAACACGTCAACTTTTTTCTCCCTCGCAACCTGGTCTAGTAGATCTTCTGCGGTTGAGATACGGTGTAGGTTGATCTGCAGGACTTGGGTCATGTCTTGGTTCTTTTCTTGCTTAGTGCCTCTTTGAACTCCTGGCACCTACAACTTCCTGGAATATGGGCCAGATCTTCAGACTTCCGTCCCTTGTCTTTGCACAAGATACAACTGAGTTCATTTGGGCAGTCTTTTGCCTTATGGCCGGCAGTGCCACACTTGTAGCACAGTTTGCTTCGATCTGGTCCGTTGCAGTTAAAGGAGATGTGTCCGAAGCTAAGGCACTTGTAGCATCGAGTTAGGACTACCCTCCAACGTATCCTGCACACAACTCTGCCGACTTTAATTTTCTCCTCGCACAGCGTCTTTCCCTGGGATGTCTTTTATTGCGACCCTTTGCCTTCTATGATTGGTAGGCGTCAGCCTTACTCTAAAGCTCTCGGCCCTATTAAGAATTTGCCCAATGGAGTCTTCTACTTCTTTAGCATCCGCAATGCAGTCAAGGTCTCTTATTTCCAAGGAGGCCATTTGCTGTAATGTCGAGATAATACGTTTAGAGCCAACAAGGCTTCACAGCGCTCTCGAACAGGCCCTTGTCAGTGGATTCCACCCCGAGTTCTACGAGGAGACCGCCTGTTTTGGTTGCTCTTACCGTTCGTATATAGAAACCGTTTTTTCTGGGTTCCACATTTTGGCTGATCTCCTTGAGGACCTCGGCGTAAGTTCTCTCGTCTGCAGGCTTGATCAATAGAGCATCCCTGCGCTGCTTGCGCCAGGTCTTTTAAAGCATTGCGCTGTAAGTCGTGCCTTCTTGTTTTTCGAGCGCTTGTTTCGAATCTTTTACTGTCACGCGCTGTATCTTCTTCGCAGCATTTTTTTGCGATTTAGAGCGCACCAATTGAAAGTCAACATTTCTCTCCTCCCCTTGACTGATGTCTCCTGTCTCGACTGGTATCGGCCCCTTTACCCTTTTCCTACAGTCAGGTTTTAGTGGGCTACATGCGTGAGATACTCGATCAAGCAGGGTAAATCACTTTACCGCCTGAGAAAGAAAAGTTGTTATATGCCATGTGGGATTGAATAATTATAATGATCTTTGAAAAGAAGCAAACGATTACCTCGACTGCTTTTTACGACCACCCAAACTCGTCTGCCAGGCCACTCGCTGCTCGCCATCTAACAGGCCACTCGCTGCGGGCTGCCAGCACAGCTCGTTTCCCACATTCGGCCATCCTGAACTTAATCCGTCTCGGATGAAGAACCTTCGTCATCATAGTCGGCAGAACGGCGCCACAGTTTCATGCGGTCAGCACTTGTACTAGTTATCTTCGGACCCTCGGCATCGGCACTGGCCTTGACAACATCGTATCGCCCATTTCTTTTCACCTTTGTAACCTCGTATGGACCCAAAAACTCACTGGCTTGTTCCTACCGACAACAAACTGCGTTCTTTTGATAGCGACAACGTCCTCCACCCTATGGAAGTTTTCTGGCTTGCGACTCTTATTATACTGGTGGCGGTTCTCTTCTTGGATTTTCTGGATGTGTTCTCTGGCTTCGTTTCGTCTCTGGTCTCTCTCGGCATTAAAATGTTGCCCTGCCTCGCACCCCAAAGAGTAGCTCGAACGGCGTAGTTTTAGTAGCTCTATGGAAACTCGTATTCAGCGCGAATTGCAAACGGTCTACATATCTGAACCATTTCTCAGGATGCTCAATAGCCAGCTTCTTCAACGCTTGCATTATATTGGCGTTGACTCGTTCAACCTGCCCATTTCCACGCGGCACTCCGGTGGTTGTTAACACATGATGTATGTTCTCCCGGTCACAGAACTCTTTAAAAGCTGCGGACGTAAAGGCAGCCCCATGATCACTGATTAACCACCTCGGGTTTCCAAAGCTTCTCTGGATCTCGGCGAATTTCCTCAAGACTTCAGCGGTAGACAACGTTTTCGTAGGAAACAGCCAAGTATTTTTCGAGAAAGCGTCCGCAACGGCGAAAATATACCGGTATGACTTATTGGTGGCGTCCATCGGCCCCAAATGATCTATGTGAAGAGTGTCTAATGGTTGATCCCCCTTGTCTAGACAATGCAGCAACCCTTCTTGCCTTCCGGCTTTGCGACTTGCTAGAATGCACCGCACACAGTTCTGAATGCAACTCTCCACCTTCTTTCTCAAACTCGAGATGTGGTATTCGTTCTCAATTTGGAACAGCGTCTTTCGTACGCCAAAATGACTCCGTTCGTGCACTGTTCGAATTACTTCTGATTCCATCGCTCTCGGTACGCATAACAGCTCTCTTCCGTCAACTCCTTTGAACAGTAATGATCCCTTTAACACATAACCATCATAATTTGGATTCGATTCCAGCACTTTTTTAACAGCTTCGATATGTGGATCCCTCGCTTGCGCTCACTTCAACCTGACTTTAAATTCATCGCGCATCAAATATACCATAGTGAGAAATTGGCTTAATGCATCAGCGTGCAGTAGGCGACTTCCAGCTCGATGCTCCACTTCAAAGTCGAAATCTTGAATATACATCACCCATCTCGAAGCTGCCAGTGGCAACTCCTTCTTTTCTATCGTCTGCCTAAAAGCACTACAATCGGTGACCAACATAAAATGGATTCCCAATAGATAGTGTCTGAGTTTTGTGAAAGCCAAATAGACAGCCTTGACCTCCAGATATTAACTATGAGCCCTCTCGTCAGCACTAGTGGTTTTGCTGCTATAATAGTATACAGGGTGCAACTGTTGATCTTCGCTTCGCTGGAACAACACAGCTCCAAATCCTCTAGCTGAAGCGTCCGTATGCAGCTCTGTTTCGGCTCCTCGTCGATAAATTTGTAAAATAGGGCGACTGGTAATAGCAACTTTCAACTTTGTTACTGCGTCTATTTGCGACGACTCCATGCGGAATGGTACGTCTTTCCTTAAAAGGTTAGACAATGGACGAGCAATCACCGCATAATTTAATACGAACTTTCTCAGGTATCCAGTTAATCCCAGGAAGGATTGCACAGCTTTAATATTTCGTGGCAATGGAAATTTTGTTACTGCCCGAACAACCTGCTCGTTTGGCTTGACGGTTCCATATGCTATCCGGTGTCCCAAAAAGTCGATCTGGCGCTGCAGGAATCCACACTTTTGCTCATGCATACTTCCAACACGTACTTCAAGCGCCGCATGCCCTCTTTTTCATCTCTGGCCAGCACTATGACGTCGTCCATGTATGTTAACACGATCCCCTCGTGAATCAGCGGGTTGAAAATAAAGTTAATGAGCCGCAAAAACACAGCTGCGAGTTACAAAATCCGAACGGCGCGTACCTGAACTTGAAATGTCCCTCGTTGGTGATAAATCCCGTATATTTAATACTTGATTCATCGACTGCTACATGAAAGAATCCGTTTTCTAAGTCTATTGTTGTGAACACACATGCGCCTTGCTGCTTGTCGACCACGTCCTCTATCAACGGAGTCGGAAAAATTCCTCTAATGACCTTCTTATTCAGATCTCTGTAGTCGATGCAAACTCGCGGTGTACCGTCTTTTTTCCTACTCTACTAGCGTACGATGATGTTGATGGTCGAATAACTCCATCTATCAGCCATTGAGAAATCTGTGATTTTAGCGCCTCCTGCTCAATAAAATCTAGCCGACTAGCCCGATGCCCGACTGGCATTTTTTCCTTCAGCTTGATATGCATCTTAAACGGTGGCTCCGCTACGACCTGCGGCTTGTATGATTCGATTAACTCTTGCACCTCATTTTGATATTCCCGCGGTTCTACTTCTAGCGGTAAACCGTCGTCTTCTAATGTTGCAATAGACATAACAACTGCTTCGTCTTCTGCACAACAGCTTTTCAATTCAACCCTGTCCCTTTTAATGATTATATCAGCAACGGCAGCAATTCCACGGCCCAGCACGCAATCAACACGCATGGCCCCATCTGGCACGACATGTAACCATAATGTCATTTTAATTTCATCCACCACGGCATCAGCTAGAAACTTTCCTTTCGCAGCAACGGAGACTCCTCAAAATCCAAGAAATGAACGAACAGCTGGTTCAATTTGAATATTCGGTAACGTATGCAGTACATTTTCCTTGATTAGGTTCACGTCACTGCCCGTGTCAATAAGTCCTCTCACTGAAACTCCTCCAATTGACATATTTTTCAACATTGGCGAGTTATGGACGGACTTAACTTCAGCAACGTTCAACACTTTAGGGGTTTGGCTTAACGGATACTCTTTGGACATGTGTCCCGACTCACGGCACTTGAAGCACTTTGTAGGGAAAGTGCAAGCAGCTCTTATATGATCGGCTGACCCACAATTAAAACAATACTTTTTATTTACTGCAATACCAGCTCCATTGTTCAGTTTTGTGTTATTCAGCTCAATAGTATCGGCTCTTGATCGGCTCTCGGCTACAACTCTTAATCGGCTATCGGCTACAACTCCTAATCGGCTATCGGCTACGGCCATTGCTTTCTCTTTTATGTCCTCGTAAACCTTCAGCTTTTTCTTCAACTGCTTTACGTCTTCAGCTCCATACAGCATTATTTTATTAATCTCATTGTCTCGTATCCCTTCAACTATGTACTCAACCAGCGACGCTTCATCTATATTACCACGAGCGGCCATCTCCTGCATTGCTAACATATATTCCACCATTGACTCGGAACTTTCCTTCTTTCGTTCTCTTAATACCCGATGTAGTTTGGCACCACTAATTTTCATCGAAAACTTCTTTTGCAGAAACTTCCGTAGTCCAGTCCACGACTGCACTCCTCTTTCAGCTTGTACTGATATTTTGGCATCGCCACGGAGCGATTTTTTAGCAAACACAAATTTTTCAAGCTCGTTCCAACCAAACATCTCGGCGATTTCTTCGAAATCTGCGACCCAATTCTCAATTAGGTAGTGTCCACTACCATCAAATGTACGAATTGTATCTTCAAGGTCTCGAACCGAGAAACTGCACTTTGTCATAGTGCCCGCCCTACGGTCACGATCAGCCCACGCGCCACTTGATTTTTCATCCTCGTCGTTCTCGCTTACCTTCGCCGTTTTACGCGGTTGGGAATTTTCCATGGTACATTTTTTATTTGCGCTTGAACTCATCATTCTCGACTGATGTGGATTGCCCAATTCGTCATCCGACTCCGATTCATCGTTTATGTGCCACTGTTTAATGCTCATTAGTTTTCTCAGCAACAATAGTTCTTCATGTTCGGCATCAGCTCGACTCCTCTGTTCCTCCCTCACTCCTTGCGATCGTTTGCTGGTGTTGTCGTCGCTGTCGCTACTTGCCTTCACGTTTCGGCCCTCGATCTCTCGCCCTTCATCGATTTCCATTTCTAGCACCTTAAGATCGTTCAAACATCGACACAGCTGAGCAGCTAACTGCTCTTTTGTTTTCTGCTTCGTACTTATTGATAAAATTTCACTTACTGTTTCTAACTGTACTTCGTCGAAATGATCCCGAATATACTTTTTTTTGTTTTCCCATTCTTCACTGTCTTCGCCTTCAAATTCAAATCCACCGAACTCACGTAATTGTCTACGATTTTTTCTACCGTCATCTCTCTCGAAAACGACTTTATGCAGCACAGCTACACTTGATGCTTTCGTTCGCTGATGGGTCAAACTATCCCACACTAAGTCACCAAGTGTTAACTTTCTACCCGACATAATCACTTCACTTTTTTACTTCAAATTGTCCGATCAATCAATTGTCCGTTCCCGGTTGAGCCCCCAAAATTGTGGGATTGAATAATTATAATGATCTTTGAAAAGAAGCAAACGTCTCTCCTCGACTGCTTTTTACGACCATCCAAACTCGTCTGCCAGGCCACTCGCTGCTCGCCATCTAACAGGCCACTCGTTCCGGGCTGCCAGCACAGCTCGTTTCCCACATGCCATATAAACCGTTAATGAAGATTCGTTGAGCTCTTGGACCTTACCGGGAACGCAGGTAATTGAACTTTATGAGTTTCGAATATCCAGGCTCTCGACCTGTGAACGCGGTATCGATCAATGATGCGTACCCGTTACCCTTGATTGTCGGAATATTACGTCGTCTGCCGAAAGCAAAATACTTAACCAGTTTAGATCTAAACGACGGCTTCTAGCGAATCCCACTAGATTGCGGTTTCTTGAATCAAATCGTATTCTCTGTGCCTGGACAACCATTGCTCCAATTTGGACTATGCCCTTTGGACTCTGTAATACATCCCAGACTATAAAAGGCTTGATGGATAAGGTAATGCCATCACACTTATACAACCACTTGACGAACATCTGCTCCAACTGCATTACTTATATATTCGGAATGTGAGCATTATCATCAACGTCCCCAAGGGAAAATTCATTATGACAGTAGTTCGTTATTTTAGCTTCGTCATCGAACACGGCACTATCAGACCCGACCCGGAAATCGTGTTCCCTTTGCTGAAGAACAACTGAGAAATTTTTTAGGTGAATGAGGGCGGTAATCACGGTTCAATCAAAACCACGCCATGGTTTCATTACCACTGACAGCTCACTGCTGGTATGTCAACGGTTCTAAGCGGGAATTTTTGGCAGCTGTAAAGACAGCGAAGAAGTTTGGGGATTACATAAAAGGCCATCCATTTGAAGTCATCACGGATCATACGACCTTGACGTGGCTCTTCAACCAATCAGATAAGTAGTGTCAACTAGCGTGATGGGCTCTAATGCTACTGGGTTTTGATTTTGTCATTAGATATCTCAAAGGTGTCCAGTATGCGATCCCAGACACACTGGCTCGCATGTTCGCTCAAGAAGGAGCCAAATTCGTTAAGGACCGCATTGATGACCGCATTGAAATCGATTTGAAAAGCACTGATATCATTTCGGGTAGCTACAAAGAATCAAAGCAAACACTTGAGACCCAACAAACAATGTTGCCTGATTCGACGGTGGACGAGAAATGGAACGACAAATGGAATGGAATACAGACAAATGGAACAACCAAACGAAGACCCGCTGTCTGAACGGTGGAAAGTATGGATACCTGCAGAGATGACCAGGAAGCTGAACGTTCGCGCTCACAACAATTCGTTGTGTGCGAATAGGGGCTACGACCATATTATTATTATGAAGATTATTACTAGTTTTAATTCTTGCTGAATCATAGACACGTTGCTCGCTATTTGATTCTATGCAACGCTTCGCTTCGCACAATTAGATCCGGTATATTAGAATGATATGCAAGTAATTTAGCTCATAACATAATATATTTGAGAAAATCACATTTTTTTACAATGAGAAATGTCAGTCATATTCCCAATAAGTTGCAAATCATAGATACGTTATTAAGTATTAATATATCGCAAATGATAATTTACTATTCATTAAAGATAATATTGAACATGTACTATTGAATTCTTCTATGTATGATGACGTCTGCCTTTATTCAGCCAGTCAATTATTGAAGACTGACATGAATCAAAGAAAATAAATACATTATTTGCTATCAAAACATCCTTTCCTGGTGTTTTTCGTTTATCCCGTAATAGATTGACTTTTTCGGTAGCTGTTGAACGAAGTTTGCTCTCGGACACCGCGATATTTCAGTTTACGGATGAGCAATGGATTCTGGCAGTGCTTTGATTTTGTTGTATTTCGGGAATAATAGGAAGAAAGTAAAACTATGCTGAAATGTAGCGTAGGGAAATAACGGTGTTACGGCAGTTGGTTCAATAATGGAAGCGGAACTCCACTGGTCCAATCTACATCCACATAACTCACGCACAGAGCTAATCCGCAAGCAGCCAAAAACGTACTGGACTTTCTTGTAGTCAAACAGTTGACTCCTGAGGTACAGTTGGCTGCCATTTTCCTTGGACTTCACGTTCTAATGTCGGTTTGCGACTTTCTCCGTAATGTCTCCGCCACGCTTCAAGCGCTTAAAATCCATTACGAACCCCTCCCAGCTGTATCTGACAAATGAAATAGCATTTTCTGATTTCTCTTCCTTATGTTCTATTCGGTTCCATCCTTAAGGTCATCTATTTCTATACGTTGACCCCTATTATTTGGTTATTCAATCAGACTCTGTGACACTTAATGCGTCGGAATTTTTCAAGGTACCCTTTATCTCAGGAGATCCATACCGCAGTAAATGTGCCTTGTTTTGAGGGAGATCATAAGCATAAGGTCAATGCGTACTAGGCTATTGAATGAATGAAATAAATTCGATGAACACTGCCGCCCATGGTCGATTGTGATTTGAAACTGTGATCAAAGCAGAGGAGCTCTTGCGACTATCTCAACTTTTTGGATGTGTATTGGTAGAGTTCCCAACCATTCTGGGCTGTGGTCGACGCAGATTACATAGTATTCCATGCGCAAAAATAGCAGTATGAGAATAATGTCTATATGCTTGTATTGATTCTTGTGGAAAGTGGTGCGAAGTTTCCACAGGCGCTGAAGCGTGTCTGGTTGTTCTTAATTGCTGACTCTCCGTAAACCCTTACACCCTTTTGACTCGGTCCCTAATCTTTGGGCGAATAAAGAGCTCTGCCACGAATTCTCCGATCGCTTTACTGCCTGGATAAGAGTGGTGCTGTGTTGTTTCGCATCCGCCTCTCTTGAAAACTGGGGTGACATCCAATCGTGCGTCGTTGTTAATTTGTCACAACTGAGGTCTGGTTCTTTTATGTGTTGTAAATATATTAGGTTTCTTTTAATTTAGCATATAACTTTGCCATGTACGGCTTCGTTTTGAATTTAAAAAAAAAAACACATTTAATTTAATAAAAACATTTGATGCACTCTTAACTCAAATGTCATGGATTATGAGAATATATCCAAAAATGTAAGTATTTAAAAATTCATTTTAGAGACTTATATTTATCAATTTTTTAAACAATTAGTCAAGTACATTTCCGTAGATCATTAAAACTACGTTGGTAAGTGATTTTGCCGTTGGCGTGTAAGGTAAACTTTTCACCATTTCGCCAATTCCAGTATTTAGTGATCGGAAACAGGCTATTGGATAATCAGAGAATGATTTTAATAATGGAACTCGGCTTTGCATTAAGTCAAAACACTTTTTTCTAGTAAATTATGTCTTTTAGGGACTGAATTTAGTTTTTAAACAGAAATTGAATTTATTAATGACAATTTATTTTAATGAAAATTTTCGTTCAAGACCACAAAAACAGTTTTTATTTTGACGAAACAATTATTTTTAAAAGGAAAATAGCTTCAGTTTTATTAAAAGTTTGTATAGTGCCAAGAACTACCAATCTACATTAAAAATCGGTGTTAATGATTTTGTTACGTTTTGTACTAATTACTTAAATGAATATACTTTTTAGATGATTAAGGGAGACAACTGCAACCATGAATCACTTGGTGCTTACTCTGCCTTCTATTTCTATATAATTTGGTGAACAGTCTTACATGCATTCATAGTAAGACACTATATATTGACACATATTACTTGATTTAAGAAAAGTTAAAATTGCAATGGTGAACCTAATGGCAACGTCTGAGCAAATGAGCTAGGGGTAATTGACAAAAAAGTCTTATTTCTGCATGACGTCTATGGCTGAATGGTTCATCAACGATAAATACTGAAGTAATTAACTTGCAACGAACTTTTTATGGCATTTTAGCCACCAGTAAGGGCACCTCGCCCATTTGGGTTTTTTTTTGAAATTTTCGAAAATGAATGGTAAGTGAAAGTTCTTACTGTAATTCATGCACATATTACAATAGAAATTAAACGTTCTATAGCAAGCATGAAAATGTACACGAAAAATATTCGCAGCGATTTTTCATAATTAAATGAAGTTGCTCAAATTTCGGAAAAACTTTGTAAATTACAATTATGTACAAAATGTTATTCACCATATACCTTATAAAATACTTACAGAACTGCAACAATGATATAGTTTTTTGACATTTGCTAAGACAGCATGCGCAATATTAACACCAGATAATTGTCAGATTGAATTTCTTCCGAATTTCCTTCAGTAAGCCTCTTGTGTTTGTTTTGGCATTATTTACATCCCTTTTATCTAGTTTCCATGGTTAATATATGCAAATTCATTTCAGTTTGCTAATAAAAACGATTCCATGTGTCTAAAAGTAAAAAGTAAAGAATGTAAAAGTGTCAAGTAGAAGTGTTCAAAGTAGTGAATCCCGGTGAGTACTCAATCTACGGACAGTTATAACGTTATTAGACGTGCCTTTAAAGTAATCCAAATCAGCCATCCAAGTCTATTATCATGGGTTGGATCTACATTGAACAACCTTTTAGAATATCCTCGTATTGAAAAATCTATCTTCAAAGTAAATCCTTTTTGTTGGTGAACAAAAATCTTTGAAATACATACGATAATAAATACAAAAATGTGATCTCATATGGAATCAACTATTGGGTAAGTAGAGACGTAGATTTGTGTTAACTGAATGCAAATAAATAATTGTACATGGGGTTTAAAGTTAAGTAATAACAAAATTAGCGTACACATTATTTTTGAAAATTTTCTGGTTACATTGAATATTTGCATCAAAAAATATTAATCAAATGAACGATTTTGAAATATATCCGATACGTATTAGCGTATGAGACTATTAAATAAAATTTAATAAATGGTACTGTTGTTGTTTAAAGTTTAAAGTACCATATGTTCCTTTTTTTTAAAAAAAGCTTATTCCTTTCTTTTCAGGAACCGTACCTTGAAATTAACATTAAAAAAACAAAATTTCAACAAAACCGGAATTTAATGAGCTCAAAATATTAATTAAGTTTCATGGCAAGGTAAATACAGACTTACACGTCCGTCACATGACAATTAAGATCAATGCTATAGGGAAAAATTAATGTTTTGATGGTACTAAAGTTTATAGGTCTAAGATTCAGAGAAGGTGCCCAAGGTTCTCTTATCCGTTTTATGAAATTTGAATTGGAATTGAGGATGGCAGACCGAATTCAAAGAAACATATTTGATTTAATATTTAAACTTAACACGTTCGAAGATTCTGATCCAAACTAATTTCTGCGCAAAATATTTCAGGGTAAATTTAAACCAGCTTCTTAAAGTAAATTGGAAACCGGACTATGATATTACTAATCAACATAAAGATTTAATAAATTAAACTCATAAAAACCCTAATAAACAACCGAACAACATATATTGTATCTTACAATTGTTTAACAACATTAAACGATTCCAAAATTTATACTATCTGATTGCTTTTATACTTCTCGAAGTCATATAATACGGTTTGAAAAACTCGACGAAGCTTCGACAGGTTACAAGTCACATTATTGGTAGTTTCTATGATGCATATATATTCTCCATTTTAAATATTGCAGCCCGTGGTGCCGAAAAGTACAATTTCAATGTAATTGGGTATTTAGACCAATTACAAAAATTTTGTCCAACATTCTTCTTCTTCTTCGTCGTAGTACTACAGCCCTCTTGGGCCTTCGCTGCCTGCAGCAAGCACCTCCAACTGTTTCGGTTCTTTAAATGCGCTATTTTCAAAACCGAACAGCAATGAATTGTACTCGTCAACAAAGTCGGATCAGCGTGTCCTCTGTTTCACCACTCTTCTCCACCCTTCAATTCTCCCAACGAGTTCAGTTTTTAAATATCCGTTAAGGCCGAAATACAATACTATGTGACGGCGATACGTGAGTGCGATGCGATTCTCCCTCGTCGTCACGCAACGCATTCAATTTACAATGCACGCGATGCGGGGAACATTAATGTTCATATGACAAATGTCAAATAGGTGACGTTTTAAATAAAATTGTGTTTGATTTTTGAAAATTTTTGAATTTGGAATGTTCTTCGTTTAGCAAATAAAAACCTTAACTAGAATGCACGAAATTTTCATTCAAAATTCATTCATAATAACGAAAGTACTTAAAAATTAATTAAGGTGTTTGAATTTCAAATTTCATTTAAAAGGCATATTGCGTTTGACAAACGTCACGCACCTCGTTGCGAGGAATTTTCGTTTTTCCGAATATTTGTACGATCATTGTACGATGTCGCAAACAAATGCATGTTACGAAAACTGCTTGACATTTGCGTCGCCCTCGCGTATCGCAGTCTCGCACTATTGTACTTTGGCCTTTACTCGTCTATACGACTCCCATGTCCAGCCCATTGCATCTTCCGCAGTTTTACAATCATTGAGACCTTTACCTCGTCAAAAATTTTATACAGCTCATGGTTGCGTCGAATTCACCATTGGCCCCTGTCTAGCTTCGCTCCAATTATTCGCCTCAGGACCGGTCGCTTAAAGGTGTTCAAAATATTGTGTTCAGATAAGTGAGTTATGATCCATAATTCACACTCATAGCATAGCACAGATATTATCACATATTTGCATACTTGCAGGTTTATTTTCCTTTGAATGCAGCTGGTGTTCATAATCGTCAGATTTGAATAAAAAGCTTTATTTGCGAGCTGTACTCTTCCACGTATTTCAACTCTTTCCCAAGCGGTTCTCGTTCCTTTGACGCCTAGATACACAAAAATTTTCGATATTGTTTTCCCCAACTGTGATATTTTGGGCATTCACTTTCAGGAACACTTCTTTGGTGGTTATTAGCCACCGTGAAATGAGGTTGGTATTATCCAAATAAGCTGCCACTTGGCTTGAGTTGCATAATAGTGTGCCCCTTGTATGGACAGGTAGCCGAATAGATATATTCCGGAGCGAAATTGAATAGCTAAGGGGTCTACCCATCTACCTGTATTAGTCCTGATTTTATGTCAAAGGCGTCGATGGGTTATTCATGCGGATATGGAAAGTTGTCGAAGTCATTAGCATTTTGGTAAGACCGACTTATTTGGCTGTGATGCCAAAGTGAAGCATTTTTTGATACAGTGTGGTATATCTGGCACACTTTTATCTCTTATAAAAAACTTATCAAACTTATATCTGAAGTACTTGCCTGACAATAAACAATTGGTCTACCGTCGATCTACCAGCGCTAAAGCCATCTTGATAATCCTTAATAATATTGTTGGCGTATGATCTGACTTGATTTTCTAAGATTTTCAAAAATATTTTTTACACCGTTAAAAGTAGTTATATGCCTCTATAATTTGCACCCTATAGCTTGTCACGTTTTTTGTGGATAGGGAACATAATTGATTGACTCCACTCGTTGGACATATGTTCTTGTTGATATACATCCTGAATGACTTATTAGCTGGCTTCCTGAACACGACTGCTATCATATTTCATGAGCTTCACTGCAACATCGGTATGTATCATATCGTCTTCGTCCCGTTAAAACTTTGGCACGCCTCCGAGTACGTTCGAAGCTCACACCATTGAGTTGGTAGGGTATGTTGGGCTTAGACGAACTCCCTGAGCCCCTGTCCCCATAAAGATTGGTGCCAACCCTCGGATGGCCTCTCTGCTGAGCAAAGATAACCATGCGACCATTTAAGCGACTACACACACGAGTGGAGATAGCGGCTCTGAGGGGGGACCCATAAGAAATGATAGCAAACAAATTTTACACAAAAGAAAATATGTCAGAACAGAAACATTCGAAAATGGACGTACAAATAGTAGAAAATCTGGTACAACCAGATTCTTACTGCATTTGGGCGCAGCAGCAAACAATGCGCACACCGGAGCGACCAACAAAAGAAGAACAGAGACTCTCGCAACCTGGATGAGTCGAACACACGGTAGAGAAAGGCGAAGCGGTTGAGAAACCTGTGATTGTTGCCACCACCACCGAAGTGACTGAAGCACGAGACACAAATAAAGAAATCCCTGCACGGCAGACACAGAGCACTTCAATTATATTGGATCGTGCAGAGGAAGAGCGACTCTACCGTAAAGCAGAAAGGGTTATGAAACACCTCACTGCCACATGTAATGAACAAACGAATCTTAGCAAGGAGGATAAAAACGGATTCCTCGAGTTGGAAGACCTTCTAACCCGAATAGGTCGCTATTGACGCAGGTGGCGAAAGATAGAGAAAGAGCAACAGGCTAATTCCTTCAACAGCGCAGTAGTCGTCCTGGTTTCCACTGCCAGCAAAAGGTTGGCCTGCAGCCCATTCGAAGGGGATCGGGATAAACGGAGGAAAGACCAGGATACGACTTCCAACAATCAAATTGCGATTGAGGAGGGTTTTCAGACGGCACTAGCCACAGCTACCAAGAAGGCAGCTAAAAAAAGCGGCACTAAAGTTGAAAATAACCCAAGAAACAAAGATTAAGAAGCGTTGAAAACCTATAGGGTAGGCACTGCTGGTTAAACCCACCGATGATAGATCCTGTGCGGATAGCCTGCGAGAAATCAAGGATGCGGTAAAACAGGAAAACATCCAAACTGCAATAAAATGTGTACGGCAAACTCGGTTGGATGCGTCACACTGTGACGTTCTTGACCAAGAGTATGACCAGGGACCAGATGATTTGAAACACATTCCAGGCACAGGGAAGTGTCGGGTCTTCCAAGAAGCCCTAACCAAAGTTGAGTGCTTCTGCAATAATTCGCATCTTCCAAATCAATCTGCATCGAAGCATCATCGCCCAAGACCTACCGGGACAGTTTGATAGAGACAGGCAAACTGACTTACTGCTACTGAGTGAGTCACATCGGTGGGGATGTGACAGAACCATACCTGATGTGAAATTCGCTTCGGAGTGCGTAGTACAATCAGTTAAAATTGGAAAGTGCTAGAAGATTACTCGGCCAGCGATCACCAATACATATTTATGGAGATCCATCACGGTGCTTCCCGCACTCCGGTGGAATACTAAGAAAACGGATACTGAGATGTTTGTTGAAGTGCTTATGGCACGATCACCTCTGTCGGAAGCAACGCTGCGGGGCGGATGACATCCGGCAAGAGATGTAGTGAACTCAACTATGAGAATCATTACATCCGCCTGCAGGTCTTCAGTGCCCCTACGGATATCCCGGCATAGCAACCCCCAGTATTCTGGTAGTCACCTGAAATTACCGCAATACGAAGGGAGTGTCCTGGACCTGGAAGGACCAGGGAGGAGGCATGTATCCGATTAGCAGCTTACAAGTCACATCGGAAAGACACGGCTGCAAAAGTTTTTGAAAAACCTGTCAGGGGAAGACTCACGGACGTGATTCGTGCTGCCGGATTTCTTTCTCCAAGGCAGTATGGCTTCAGAGCAGGCCGCTCCACCATCGATGCAATCAGAAAAGTAGTGAGCGTGGTCCAACGTGCGGAGTCACACAGTATTTCCACACAATGGGTCGTCCTGTTAGTTACTCTTGATGTCCGATATGCATTTAACTGCGTTAGATGGGTGGATATTCTGGAAGCGGCTTCCAGTGCCAGTATATCTGATGCAGATTCTGAGAGACTTTTTGAAGTACCGCAGTCTACTCTACGACTCGAAGCAAGGTAGGCGAAGGACGATTCTTACTTCAGGTGTTGCTCAGGGCTCTATCTTTGCCCGGACCTGTGGAACATCTCCTACGATGGACTGCTGCGGATTGAACTGTCGCAGCACTAATCGCTGGACGCACAAGAGATCATGTGCAACTCAGGCTAAATATGTTAATGCGGAGGGTAGGTTCTGGATGACCAACATAAGAGGGCCCACCACGTCAAGGAGACGACTCCTAATGAGCGTTGAGCAGTCTGTCTACTCTATGCGTCAAAACTGTGATGCGACGCTCTTGGAGAGGAGTTACACTGGAAGCTGTTGGCACAGGTGCATAGACAAGGAGCATGGCGAATTTCATGCGCATATCCAACAGTCTCCGGGACGGCAGTGCTGGTAATGGCAGGGGAGATACTCATGGGCTTCTTTGCGAGAGCGCAAAAGTAGTTACCTGCGCAGATGCGAAAACCGAAGAAAAGAGATCACCAGGGAATAGAGACCTCAGCGATTAGCAACAGTTCTGGGAGCAAGACAAAAGGGGTAGGTGGACTGCACCTCTGATCCCTAACCTGAAGTCGTAGCTCAGTCGAGTGCATGGTGAGACCGATTTCTGCTTGATCTGCTTGATGTAGTATTCTTAAGCGGACATGGTTGTTTCGGTCCTACCTGCACAAGATTGCCAGAGCATGGGCTCCTAACTGTGTGTTTATGCAGCAGAGTTGGGTGACGCCTGTCCCACATCTTCTCTTGTAAAAGAAGGAGCCAGCAAGGTGGAGACCTCTTCAGCGTAATTGGAGAGCTCTGTCCGGAAACTATGGTCGGAGAAGTGTTGATGACGGTTGAAAATTGGAATCGCGTGTCACATTATGCTCGGGAATTGTGCCACGATTAGATGATTTGATGATTAGGGCACGTTGATGCTTTGTGGCTTCCAGAAAAGTAAGCTTGTCTGAGCGTAAGTTCACAATAGCAACTGTATATGGATTTAACGATCTAAGCTTTTATAGATGGAAAATTATAAGTTCTCTTCAGGTGGTTTATTGCTGCGTTTCTTCACCTGTGGTAATATTAATGTGATAGTCGTTGATGTTTTTATCGGTTCGTAACTTTCCTTAACACATGCAAGCATGAATATACAGCGAATAAGTTTGAAGTGAGGAATTCTTTTAAGAGAAAAGTTTCGAATATCTGAAGAATGCTTTGGTTTTGTTAGGAGTCCTTTGCAGGAGCTCTGTAGTATTTTCCACATTAAAGCTTTTTATTTTGATGGTGCGATGTTGTTTGTTCCAGAAGAAAACATTCACCTTGGTAGAATGAATTCGTTCAGGGGTCGTTTGGAGATGTAAATATGGTCGCCCAAGTTTTCAGCAGCTGTATGGATTGTTGTACATATGAGAATCACATCCTGGTTGTTTGAACCATGCATATTAGTCTGATCTGGATTGGACCGATTGGATGCTGAGCTAATACAGCAACGATTCCAAAGTTGCTTGCATCGGTAGTATTGTTTTTCCATAATAACAATCTTATTTCCTTTATCTGCCTGGATGAAATAGACTGGCTTACTCAATTCCTTGATCAATTTTTCTTCTAGGATATTAGATCTGCTTTTTATTTTCTGCTAGGTTTATGTCACCTGGTGCCTCACATTGTTTTTGGTTTCATTGTTGTCAAATTTTATGACTGCCTCCACATCTTATACGACGTCTTCTAATGCGCCACGACTGGTTGAGGTTTGAAAACTGCGCACTAAGTTCAATATTTTTAATTGTTTGGGATTATTTCTACAGTGGTTAATTTGTTGGACCTTCGTCTTAGTAGGCTATTCAGTTTTTTCGTGAGAATCGAGCCTTATTTTGGTTTGATGTATTCAAGGGACTGGTTTACTTCGTCCAATAATTCGCAGGTATTGCTTTTCCTATTCGATGCATTCGCTATTTTGAGATGAATGACATAAATTATACATGTTATGTTATTTTGTTTTACAGATGCCATGTGGATCCACTGCAATTTGATGAAACTCAGTCGTCAAATCAATGGCGGAAAAGTACAAATATTTTCCTAATTTATCCTGAATGTCATTAATGTTTAAGATGGGATATTTGTTCCTAATGGTCGTTTCGTGAAGCATTCGGTAAAAGATTCGGTAATAGGATCTCAAATGCCAAAATTGTTTATGTAACAAAAAACTGTTTTATTGAATTTCTTGACCTTAAGGTTTTGATCTAACTTCTAATTGTTTATTACTTCAATTATACTAAACTAATCTATAGGGTACTAAATAGCTTCGGATTCTGTTAGGTTTTGTGACATCATAGTTTAAGGTAGGTTCATCCCCATTTGCGATGTTCGATAAGTTATTTAGATGCAAACAGCATTTAGGTACAAGCAAATGTTATAAAAGCTCCAGTATTAATTAGAAATTTAAGAATTAACCAAACGGGGATGATACATTAAATTAAAAGGGATAAAAGGTTGACCCGTGTTTATTAACATTGTTGCGTATTCCGATGTGTAGGCGACATGAAAACAAAGAAGAAAATAGATAAAAGCAAAATATATAAAAATATATAAAATATAACAAATAAATGAATAAATAAATAAAATAGAACTACGAATAAAATTAAAATAAAAAAATTTATAATTAGATTTAGGTACTAAGTAATATTTAGTTAAATAATATTAGTAACAAACAAAACAATAAAAACAAAGTCTCAGTTAAAAAAAAGTCAGAAAAAAAGTCTCAGAAAAAAAATCCTAAGAAGAAAAAAAAATTTCTTGGTACGCCTTCGGGAAGGAATTTCCCATTGATATGATTCAGTTGTTTGTTGTGAACATATCGCTATAAGAAAGATAGAAATTGTAACTTAATAAAAAAAAAGGGAATAGAAATTTTGTTTTAAGGATGGAAAATAAAGGATAGAAATTGTGACTAAAGTATTTAGGATCATAAAGAGAATCAAGAAGTATTAGCAGCTGCTTGAAGTGTTTAGCGGCAGAAGTCCTCAAATTGCAAAATCTTTGAATAACAAAGCCCAAGAGCACATTTTTGAAATTTGATTGAAACCGAGGCCAAGAAGATAGTAAGTAGGCAGCAGAGGTGGTCAGGACGCTGCGCAGCGGAATTCATTGAAGTCGCGAAAACAAGCTAAGGTGGAGATTCGTGTTGGAGGAAGCAGAGGTGTTCAGAGGTAGCGCAGCGGAATTCATTGAAGTTCCGAAACTAAGCCGAGGTGGAGATTTGTGTTGGAGGAAGCAGAGGTGGTCAGAATCAGCGCAGAAGAAGCAAGGAAAGTCCCGAAATCAAGCAGAGGTGGTCAAAATCAGCGCAGCACAATTCATTTAAATATTTTATATTTACTTACTTTCATTTGATAATTTCTATTTATTTATTTATTTTTTCTAATATGAAAGAGTAAGCTCTTTCTGTGTGTGTGCGTATGTGAAATGAAAGGATCAGGGCTTAAATAATGTCCTAAGACCCCCACGCCCGCGTGGTGAGCTAGTCGGTTAAATGTAACTTCCTCCGGCCGCCATTATGCGGACTTTGTATTTTCAAATAGCCCTGTCTGTTGAACCTTGTTCCTTTTTTATCGCTGCAGGTGCAACCTATCAGTTTCCCCAATATATTATCATTATCATTGTTAATTCTTGGATTATCATTCTTTTTTTGAAAATACATCACAACATCTATGTAACCGACGGGATCGATGAAGCTGTTTGTTTAAACTTTAGATCCGCAATTACATTGTCTTGAGTTAGTTCGGGTTGCTCGTGAAAGTGTTTGTCTTATGACTTGTTGTTGATTAAAGTATTGGTCTTGCATGCTATCGCAGCTATAGTAGTTATTGAGGTTCTAACAATTTGTATTCAAATTAGGATGGAAATTCTTGGGATAGCATATGTTGAATAATTCTTTTGACATAAACTTCGGAGGTCTTACTGATCGAAAGTAGTTATTTTGATGGGATTCGTTGTGTCGTTTATTGTTCGTTCCAAATCAAATGTCCTGGTAGGAAAAACATTGCATTGCTCTTTCGTCCATATTGCGAAGGAATTCAACCCAAATTTCAGGATTTCTGTCGGATATCATTGTGATAACTCGCAAGACATTAACGATATTGCTCGGAGTGACCACCGCATTTCTTCCAGTAGGCATGTTTAAAACAGAAACAGATAAAAAAAACATCACTACAACAATTTGATTTCTTTTCTTATAACATGGCGAAATTTACAAAAATCAGTATATTCTCTTCTTCAGACAATTGCACTTTGGGCAAATACACGAAAGGGCACACAAATAATTATATTTACGATAATTTTTAATTCAGCTAAATTGATACTTTTTCTTAAATATTGTTTGTGCTAAGATTCATCATTATTTATGTCAAGAATTATGTTCAGAAATTTGAGAAATCAGCAAGAAAAAATATGAACAGAAAATATGAAGAATGGACAAATGAAAAATCTTGCAATACAATTACAAAAGTAAGTTAAACAATATGATGAATGAAATTTATAAGGATGATTAATAAAGTAAACTGAGTGCTTTTGAGGAAATATATAAAGGATTTTACATCAAATTACACCATTCGCATCACATTATCAAGGATTGCCAATGAAATAAAATACAATTGTCTGTTCAGCAGTCTCCTATAAATTTGTTTAAAGGATAAAATGGAATAAAACTTGAATACTTTACGGCAATTGTCTTTTGCTTAATGCAAACTCTTCGTTTTGATTGTTACGTACAAACCAGAATCAAAGCACCTAAATAAACTTCACCTTATCTCTGAATATCACCAGCCCAAACAGGAAAAAGAAGTATTGTTAATTGTCCAGACCAGGACACTCCTAAATTTTTATATTCCGCATTTGAAACTAGTGCGAAATCCGATGTCAAATGGAAAATAACAAGTAATTGTAATCAGGACACGTATGATTGTGGTTGGATGTTTCTTTCTAAAACATCTGAGCATCGCAATAACAGAAGAGTAACAGGAGAAAAATTATAATTTGGACATTTGAGTACATACTATTAATAGTTTGTGATTCCAACACTGCTGGTGTTGGTTTTTTTCCTGGATTTTTTGTTTGTAAAAAAACCAAACTAATAATAAAAAAACCTCAAATGTAATTGTTTTCAACATTAAAGCAAACAATTCTCGAAATTTCCTGATCCACCGCTGACTCCATACCACCATTGGCACTTGCACGGATGTAATCGTTTACCCTTTGGTCAAGATGATATTCTTCAATGTGAATTAATTACTATGCCAGACACCCAGAAGAAGATAAATCCAACCAAACGTTTAAACGATTAACAACATCCACAATAGATTTGCAGCCAGAATCCAAGTTCGAAGTGATCACCGAGGTAGCGAACGAAATTCCTCTTATGCACACCCAAAACAAAAAAACATATCTAATAGGGAAGGACCGCCAAAAAAGAAAACGGAATCCTACTCCGATGCCCATTTGGTTTCTTCCAATAATTCCTAGAAGTCAGATCATTTATTATTCTTGATCTGTTAAGACGATTAATGGTATGTTACTTCCTCAACAGGTTTTGGGTATGGGAATAAGTTTCCGCCATTTTTTGACAAAGTTTTTAGTTTATCTCAACATTAAGAAATACAGTCACGTCATTCAAAGTATGCATCATTTACAGCTATGAACTTCTCCCATCTTTCTGGTAGTAGATGGATTCCTCGGCGGAAAAAATCCCCATCCTTGGATTCGATCCAGTCATTGAGCAATTTTTTATTACCTTCATTAGAAGTAAATCGTTCTTCACTGATGGCGGATTGCATGGAGCGGAACAAATAAAAATCCGAAGGAGCAATATCTGGGGAATACAGCGGGTTGGGCGAGATTTCCCAATTCACAGATTCCGAGTTTATTTTGACCAGCTTTACTACGTGTGGCCTTGCATTGTCATGCAGCACAATCCGCTTGTCATGTCTGTTATTCCATTCTGGCCGTTTTTCCTTCAGAGCTCGATTCAGACGGATGAGTTGCCGTTCGTACACATCCGTTGTGATTGTTTCAGATGGTTTCAGGAGTTCGTAATAGATGGCGCCACTGTGGTCCCACCAGATGCACAACATGACCTTGGAAGCGTTAATATTCCGTTTTGGCGTCGATGCACCTGGATTACCTCATATTATCCAATATTTAGGTCGCATAGGTTTGTTGTGGTATATCCATTTCTCATCCGCTGTCACAATTTGGCACATGAAACCCTTTCTTTTTTGTCGTTGAGGAAGCATCTCGCATGTTACCAAACTCCGTTCGATGTCCCTCTCTCTCGTGTAAGCGCTTGCGGATGGTAGATCTGTCAACGTTGAACTCCTGCGAAAATTCTTCCAGGCTTCGATTTGAATTTTCATCCAACAATTCCCATAGTTGTGTATCTTCAAACTTTTTCGGTGCCCCTTCACAATCTTATCAGTCACGTCAAATTCATCATTTTTAAAACGCCAAAACCATTCTCTGCAAGTTGCCTCAGATGGAACATGATCACTGCGAATATCGAGTATTATACGATAAGTTTCCGCAGCACTTTTCTTGAGAATTAAATAATGAACTAAGACTTCCCGCAAATGTAGCTTTTTTGCAAAGAAAGTCGACATTTTCAAAACGAGAAAAAAGCAGTGTTCACGCTTTTAAGGAATATCGACTACTGTGTTCGTGAGCCTACGCATACAATTTTACAATTCCAAGAACACTACCACAGTAGACACTAAAATAGTATCTGTAAGGATATCTGTCTAACAACGGTGGAAACTTATTCTCATACCCAATACTTCCGAAGAAATCCCTTGCGTGGATTGCAATGCCTGCACCATATCATTATGGGTTTTGCATTAAGGTCATACAAATTTTATCGTTTAATAAAACACAAATTTATTGTATGTGTACCACCACGAGTCTATTTGCAGTGGTCGATTCTTCGGACCCAATTTTCCACCACTCTGGCACACATTTTGCCCAATTTTGCTTAAATTAGTTGGTTTCTTCGCAAAGACCAGTGACTTGATATAGCCCCACTAAAAGAAATCCATTGGCGTTAGATCGCATGAACTGGGTAGCCATTCGACCAGACCATTCCTCGAGATAATACGTTTACCAAATTTGCCTATCAATAAATCGATTGTGGGGCGTCCTATGTAGCTAGTGTCACTGTCTTGTTAAAACCACATGTTGTTAATATTGATTTCAAACAAAATACAATAGTGCTCTCCATTGATGGTAACATGATAGTTTTCATCCACAACAAAATATGGCCCAATTACACGTTATGCATGAAAACCGCACAAAGCAGGAATGTTTTGGGGATGCAAAGAAGTCTCAAGAACCACATGTGGGATTGTTGCTGACCAATAACGCATATTTTGCTTATTAACTAAGCCATTGAGCCGGAAATGAGCTTCATCGCTGAGGATGATTTTTCAATGAAATTCTTCATTTTCTTCAAATGCTGCCAGAGCCCAATTTGAGAAGTTTCGGCGTTTCAAACTATCGACCGGTTTAATTTTTGAGCCAATTTGCTCTTGTAAGCATGTGTGCCAAGATGTTTTCGCAAAATATTCAATGATGCTCAATTCTTGAGAACGACGTAGAATCAACTGATTTGGCTCATTTTGAATCGATCCACTTACGGCTGCGATATTTCCTTCACTTCAAGCGGTACGACGTCTTTTTAGCACATTTTTTATACTGCTGGATCCATCATCTTCAAACAAACATTTGAACAGCACTCCGTACTGCTATTTTTTTCTTAAAAAGTGATCAATAATTCAACATCAGTGGTATATATGACTCACGAGGAACCTTGAAACCCTGCTGTTCTACCCCGCACTTCATGTGAACTACTGAACAAATCGCAAATTCTACTAATAGAATAAGATAATCATACTAAATGCAAGGGCCACATCACAAAGCAAATACTCCACAATATCAGTTTATAGAATTAAATTTACTTTGAATAATTCATATTAAATGGCAAACTTACTTTAACTTAATAGCGAAAATACTTGACCAATATGTAAAAGAACCTATTTCGTGTAACAGAAATCAACCTGAAGCGCCGAGCTATTTATGGTGAAGAGAGCTTCTAAGCCCGAATTTTTGTCATCTTTTCCCAAAATTCTTCTTAAATCCTTATATCAAAATATCCATAGGTAATACAAATGACTAGGCGAAAATATCGTCATCAGAACTATGATAACAAAAATTACAACATTTGCTTGCTATAATTCAAGTACCTACATGTGTAGTTTCCATTCACACGGAGTTCCGAAATAATATTATTATATTGTAATGATTAGGAAAGTGCCCCATCAGCAACAAATTTGTACTGCCTATAGATAGAGGGGGAATTGGCTCAATGAGAATGTTAACTCCGGGTGATCATCATCGTTTCCCGAAGATGTAAGCTTCGCCCATTCCTTCTATTTTTGACTGATGATCGACTTTAGATTACTTTGCTGGAAGACACATTTTTTTTTCAAAAAATTGTTTTTTATGTTTCAACATAGTCCCCTTTTAGAAACACATACTTCTCCCAACGTTTCTGCCATTTTTTCAACCCCTCCAAAGAATAGGATTTGTCAAACTTTCCAAAATACGCCTCTGTCTCGTCGATGACTTTCGAAGACACCTCTTCATGTTAGGGAACAAGAAAAAGTCACAAGGAACCATATTGGATGAATACGAGGGATTCGGTAGCGATTCGAAAGCAATTCATGTATTTGGCGGCAAAAACTCCAAAGGAATGTGCTGGTGTGTTATCAAAGTGAAACAACACCTTCTTTTTCGCCAAATGCGGCCGTGTCTTCTTAAATTTTTTCTCGAAGCGATCCAATATCTCATAAATAATACTCATTAATTACTTTCAAATCTTCGGCAGATAAATGTGCTCTAGCAGAACATTTGAAAGTAATACATTTATCTGATGTAAACGGAAATAGCTGCTTCGAGAGAAGACCCATAAGTCATCCTACAAATTATATGCAAAAGAAAAAGAAAACGACGGAGCAGAAAAAATTCAAAACGGAAGGCCAACAACTAGAAAATCTGGCAGTCGGCATGTAAGGGCTTAGTGAATTTCAGACCGGTGGATGAAAAAAGCATCAATTTCCAATTCAATCCACCATATCTGTCATTGGCCTCAATGTTTTGAAATGGAGGAATAGGAGAAAACAACACACCTCATATATATGTATATATGTATGTGTAATATGTATGTATGCAGAATTCATGTAAGGAGAACCTGCAAAACCGTTTTGAATTCAGAGGAATAGTAGAGTGGCTTCCGACAATAATGGGTAAGTAATGCAACACGGAAAACCATCTATCCGATCGAAAATAGAATAGACAAAATGGGAATGGAATAACCAATATCATTAATTCTTCTATATCCAAAAGTCTGACAATTTGACAATGATATGGTTGCTGTGGACATATTTTGTGGTGACTAATGAGTCAGAATTTCTAGGAGCTCAATTGCGCTGTCGCTCATGAGGGGTGGATAGCATTTGCAAAATACGATATCTTCAATCGTTAGACATGTATTATATTTATATTTTCTAGCTTCTTAGCTAAAAAACCACACTACTATCGTTTCGAACTATCTTTTAGTCTGTAAGGAGTGAAATGTTTCCTAAGCTTCCCTCGGTACGTTTTCAATGAAGTAGGTGACAATATAATTCTCCTTCTTAGTCGGCGCTCTAATCGCGTTTGAGGGGAAATAGATTCATCGTCAATAAAAGATTCAGCAGTTTGAAAGAAACAGAATAAGGCTTTAGATTGGCTATAGAAGTACCTTGTAGATTTGAACAAGCAGACATTTGAAAAGATTATTTATTTGAAATTTGTATACAAACTATTGGCGAATGAACTCCTTTCGTATGGTTATGAAGATAGTATGTATGTGTGAAGATCCTTTAGAAGTTCGATGCGTTTAAATCATATTTTTTATGTGATCTTCAAAAATGTGTTAAGTATAAGGTGCTGTTAAGGGCTCATTGTATCT
Source organism: Stratiomys singularior (assembly GCA_954870665.1). NCBI lineage: Eukaryota > Metazoa > Arthropoda > Insecta > Diptera > Stratiomyidae > Stratiomys > Stratiomys singularior. The sequence continues at coordinate 73,197 of CATOZT010000075.1, forward strand.
TTCCACAACATTTTAAAAGGAACCATGTTGCTGAAGGGTCCATTCAAGTAATTGAGCCTTTTTATTCTCCTTTCATATACATTCGGCCGAACCTTTTACAGTCCACTTTTTTAATAACCATGTTGAAAGTATCTTGCTTCAACCAAAATATCTGCAGAAACAGAATTACTTACAACCTGAGTAGCTAGTTTGATTGACCATTTTCGAAAAACCCTAGCTTCGAAAGCACGTCCTTAGCTTATGTAACTTGGCGAGAACATCATTATCAAACAAAGGCAACTTTTTTATAAGCTACTGAAAGACGGTTTTACCATCGTAACAAACTTTATTGCTCAAAAACTATTTCTGAAGCTTTCGAACAGACACAATGTACACTTTTTTTACCGTCTTAAGGTGTGGGTTATCGATAAAACATCCGAGCAGACTGAATAAACATAAATTGACTGAAACATGATCGAACACTTCCCTGGCAATGTTTAAACCAACTGTGTGGCCTTACCTATGGTTTCTTCTATTATGAAAACCAGGTTCCTTCATCGGGGAGCCAACAACATGGGTTTTTCCTTGGTTTATGCTTTCATTTAACATGAAAACGTGAAAAGCAGTGAACTCGATTCCAGTTTATGAACTCTATTCCTTCCGTTTTTCCGTAATCATAAAGACCATAAATAACATCTTGAACGGAATTATGTTACAATTCCGATATAATTGAAATCTCATAGAAAAGCAAAACACAATGTTCTTGTAAAATTTACATGTAAAGACCTTGTCGTTCAAGAAAGTCTTTTATCGAATTCAGGAAGCCTGTTTTAAACTGCAAGCAGAAGTTTCAGCCCAGATTGTTTCCAACAATAGCACATCCTTTCTTTATATATTCCCGGTACGCACAGAGAAAGGGTGTAGCCGGATAAATATGACGAGTTGGCCCTTCAAAAAGGAACCTATATCGAAACCTATGTTTTAATATCTGTCAGCTGGTATCGTCCTCCGTGTATTCCGAGGAAACCCACGAATACACGGAGGACGATACCAGCTACATCACACCATTCACACCAAACCAAGATGGCCACGTTCAACAGTTGGATATACCGAATGTTGACAACCCCGTTAACGAAGCAGCGATACGAGCAGGAGAAGACATTTATTCTAAATACAGCAAAGTTGAACGGATACAATGAAAGCGAAATTTTATCGATAAAAAGAAAAATGGAAAACAGACTAAACGCGGCGTCATTAACAACCCTCTATGAACAAAACAGGAACCTTGAGCCAACCCGAAGAGCAAGGATCACGTATTCAAAGATCTTTGGGAAGATCGGGAAAATTCTGAAGAAAGTCGACATAACAGCTGTACCCACGAGCCAAAAATGGAAACTGGGATCCAGACTAGGCACACCGAAGGACAGGAAGCAAAAAGACGAGAAATGTGGCATATATAAAATCACGTGCCAATCATGCCAAAAAGCGTACATTGGACAAACGAAACGGCCCATCAAAACAAGGTACAGCGAATACATCAAGGAGGCAGAGAAGCTGAAATCAAAGAAAACGCCAAGCGAAACCGCAAAGTCAGCCGTCGCTAAACATATTGTAGAAACCAATCACGCAATCAATTGGGATGATCTAGAGATAATACAAGAAGAAAGCAACAATCGAAAATTGGATGTATATGAGAGCCTTTGGATTATTCGACAACCGGAAAACTTGCGACTCAACGAAGATGTAGGCAACGGGTATTCGAAGCTATTAGAAACAATCAATTCTAAATAATATGAAAACTATAATTAACGAATTGTAATTTAAAAAAAAAAATAAAATAAACTAAAAACTAAAAATAATTATAGCCATAATAATAAAAAAAATAAAAATACCTTTTACATGAGGATAAAAAACACCTTCAGGTAACCAAAAAAGATATAGATATAGGTGTAAGGATACAGGAACAGGTAAAATGTAAGGGATATATAAATGTCCCTAATCGTCGAAACTAAACCATAAAAAGAACAAACACTGAAGAAGGAGGAACTCTTACCTCCGAAATATATATATGTTTTATAAAAAAATTAAATTTATTTGCATTTTTGTTGGGAAAAGTAGTATTGTTTAAAATTTATTAAATATTTGTTTTAGATTTTTAAGAATAATTTCTCATAAAAAAAAGTAAAAAAGGAAATAAATAATTTTTTGTATGTTCTCTGTGAGTTAAAATCACGAAAATAATATATGTTATGCTCCTTTATGTGCACTATCACGCATAAAAATTGCGTGAAAAAAAAAAATAAAATGTGATTCGGGCCTTGTCATGTACAGGTATGCACGTGACTACTTTCATCTATACGTGGGTGTTCTGTCTCGTACCATGCATTCATATAACGAGATTGTATCCTTCATCCATCTATTTATTTACTTCGTAACCTTAATACTTCGTTGTAATTAATTTAATTACAACCTAGGGCGACATTCCAAGAACTCAAAAGTGCAAAATAATTAGTGGTTGTTATAAATTTTGCTGGATGGTTTAGAAAATATGTTTTGAATTTTAATTCAAAATATATTCAATCCCAAACCCCAATTTCCAAAACAGAAATTTTAACTTCGGAAACAACAAAGGTTACAATACAATTCGTAGTTTCAATTACCGACAGAATCAAAATCCCCCAGGACAAAGACAATACAATTGGCAAAATTTCAGACTTAACCAATTTAGACTACCTTCCCAACATAATAGATTCAACTTCCAAAACGATCAAGCAGGACCCGCACAAAATAATAGATCCAATAGGTTCCGACATAACAATCAAAAACCAGAACCTATGGACACAAATTTTCAAGTACTTGCCTCGGAAACCCTCTACCAATAATACATTTAACAATTTTTTTTTTTTTTTTTTTTTTTTTGGCGGGCGATGAAGACATTTACATCCGCAGTGAGGGACTCGCTGGCAGCAGTACCGACCTGTCTACCAGAATACCCTCTAAACACCGCCCCTGTCAGGGAACCTAGCCTGGAACTGTTTGTCACATTACTTCGGGTTAGGCCCCCCCTTCCATCGCCTGATGGCGCCTTCGGATCGCAGCTGAGGGGACTGGGAGGACAGTTTTTTGTTTCATTTTATTTTTTTTTTTTTTTTTTTTTTTTTTTTGTTTTTTTTTTGTTTTTTTTCTTTTTCTTTTTTCCTGTTATTTACATTTTATTTTTGTAATTTTTTTTTTTTTTTTTTTGTTATTTTTTTTGTTTGTCCTTCCTGCTTCTCAGCTGGAGGCAGGATAGGATTACTGCGAACGCAGCCCTTCCTCTCCCCGTGCCTGCCTCCGGTCTAAGATTTCCTTCTTCGTGAGAAGGACCACCCGCACGTAATGTGCCACACAGTTCCATTTGTCAATTGAGGCTAGCATCACATCCAGCACAGCCTCTGGCGAGAGCTCTCCGACTCTCTCGAAGAGCAACCCTCGTTCGCCAGCCCACCTCCCACATATAAAAAAGGTGTGGAACGCGTCGTCCTCACATCCTGGACAGAACAAGCACTCAGGAGATCGTGCTTTTCCCATCTTATGGAGGTATGATCGAAAGTATCCGTGGCCGCTGAGGAATTGGGTGAGGAAGTAATCTGTCTCACCTCTACACCGGTTGAACCACTTTCTCACGTCTCCGATGAGACGTGCCGTCCACCTTCCCCTTGTCTCACTTTCCCAGGTGCTCTGCCACATATCCAGGGTTCTTTGCCTCTCTTCGCGCGCAATAGTTTCCCTTCCTTGCTCCGCCCTCCGAAGGTAGATCCTGCTGCGCTCCTTCGCCAGGAGAACGATGGGAATTGAGCCCGCAATGACCATCACTGCCGGCTCCGAGACCGTACGGTACGCACAAGCGACTCGTAATGCTCCTCTCCTTTGTACCTGGACCAAGTGCTTCCGGTACGTGCGCTTGTCAAGCGCGTCAGCCCACACCTCACATCCGTACAGGAGTATAGACTCCGTGGTGTTCATCAACAGGCGTCTTCTGCTTGGAGCCGGACCCCTAACATTGGCCATTAGTCGACTTAGAGCCGACACCCTCGCTGAAGCTTTGCTCGCGGCCTCCGTGATCTGCTGCAAGAACCTCATGTTGCAGTCGATTATCAGACCAAGGTATTTGAGTGCGTTCTTGGACTCAACAGTTGTATCGCCCACCACCACAGGAAGAACTCTGGGAATTCGTTTTTTCGTTAGTATTACCACCTCTGTCTTTTCGAGCGCGAGGGTGAACCCACGGTTTGTCATCCATTCGCGCACTTGTCTCATCACCGTGCCTAGTTTGAGCTGAACCTGTTCGACCGACCGTCCAGTGACCAAAGCCGCCACGTCGTCCGCGTACCCCACAAGTCGCGCCTCTTCCGGAAGTCTTAGCCTCAACAGCCCGTCGTACGAGGCATTCCAAAGGTCCGGTCCCAGGATGGACCCTTGCGCGACTCCTGATGTAACGTCTACCACCCGTTGCCCCTCCAGTGTAGCGTATTGCAATCTGCGGTCCTTCAGATAGTCTTTTAGTATCCGCAACAAATATTCGGGAACTCTGAAAGTGTTTTCCAGGGCGCTTATGATATCCGACCACCTCGCAGAGTTGAAAGCGTTCTTAACATCCAGTGTCACCAGCAGCACGATTCGCTTTGATCGTTGGTCCGCCTCTGCTCTCCGGACCACACTCGTCACCTCCATAATGGCGTCGATCGTGGATCTACCTGGTCGGAAGCCATGTTGGTGAGGGGATAGGTCTCCAGCAGCTCTGATTGCGTCGGTGAGCCTCCCCCTGATGAGTTTCTCTAGAACCTTTCCAGCGACGTCCAACATACACAGCGGACGGTATGACGACGGCAGCGCTGGGTCCCCCTTTCCTTTGCTAATCAGAACAAGCCTCGCCTCCTTCCACCGATGAGGAAATACACCCTCCTTCAGGCAGCAGTTGAAAGCGCGGAGCAGCAGGTTAGGGTCACGCTGATGTACCATCTGTAGCACCTCAGCTGGGATTCCGTCCGGTCCCGCAGCCTTCCTCTTTTTCATCGACGCCATGGCTACATCCAGTTCTTCGGCAGTGAATGGAGGGCCATCGAATTGCACTTCTTCCGTACCTGCTTCTTGGCGTAGGGGGTGGGTTGGAAACAGCGCTCTGACTATGCCGTCCATTTTTTCAGCTTCAAGAATGCAAGGTGCTCGTAGCGAACCAAGCTTTCGCATTACGAGTTTGTAGCCCAGTCCCCACGGATCTCTGTTCACGTCCTCAATGAGCTCCTGCCAACGACGCGCTTTGCTCTTCTTAATCAGGCTACGAAGGAGTTTTCTTGCGGACTTGTACTCAACCTCGCGAGCGCATGCCTCTTCTCGGCTTTTAGAGCGCTGCACCATACGTCGGAGCTTGTGACATTCCCTTCGTTTTGCAGCAATTTCCGGAGACCACCAATACACAGCAGGTTTACCATGTCGTGGACGTCGTCGGGGCATAGAAGCGCCGCAGGCAGAGGTGATTACGTTCATAGTGTGGTCTACCACATCTTCAGCCGAGGCCTGGTCGGGTCCCACTGGAGCCATTGGGGTAGATATGCCCCTTGAAAGCGCGTGATCGAACTTATCGGTGTCCATTTTTCCGAGATTCCACCCCTTGGGTGCTGGTCGGGTCGATGGCCGACGCGAGGTAGAAGCTCCAATCTCGAATGAAATATACTGGTGGTCGCTTGCCGAATAATCTTCAAGAACCCTCCAGTTTCATACCGTAGGTACAAAACTCTCGGATGCGAATGTCACGTCCGGGATCGTTCCCTGGCAACCACTGCGGCGAAAGGTGGGTGTGTTTCCAGTGTTCACGACCACGAGTCCAGTTCTGGATGCCATTTCGAGGATTTTCGCTCCCCTAGGATCAGTCCGGTGCATGCCCCACTCAATTGCCTTTCCGTTAAAGTCACCTCCAACAAGAATGGGCCCTCGGGTACTCATAACAGCATCTTCCAGCGCATCGAGTCGGCTCAAAAAGGATGCGAAGGGTTCGTTCGGTGTAAAATAGACACTGAAGAAAGTCGAAGCTGCGCAACGAATCCACACAAAACCATCCCCTTTGCGGTGGCTCTCAACACACAGTCGGGCTCCGTTTCGCACCCAGATGGCAGCGGTGCCAGATTCGTCTTGGAACGAATCTGGAGAGTCCCTGTTGTGGTGCTGCTCGCAGAGCAGTAACAGGTCAATCGATTTTTCCCTCACGGTCTGATCCAGCAAGTCCTGGGCGACCACACTCCGGTGCAGGTTAACTTGCAATACTCGGGTCATCGTAGTTTCGATTTCGCGTCTTTTAGAGCCTCCCTGAAGACAGAACACTTCCCGGTTCCCAACTTATGAGTCAGGTCTTTAGTCTCCTTTCCTGCTGCTTTACATAACACACAACATGCTGTGTCGGTGCACGCCTTGGCGTTGTGCCCAGTTTCTCCGCACCTGTAGCACATGCCTCTTCTATCCGGTCCTTTGCAGCCCAGCGCCTTATGGCCGAAACCGAGGCACTTAAAGCATCGGATGGGATCTGCCCTCTTCCGGATTATGCACACAACCCATCCGACCTTGACCTTTCCTTTGTCTAGCATTGGTTTCGCATCCCTTTCGATGAGGTCAACTATAGCTACTCGCTGTCCCCTGCTGTTTTCGGAGGTAACCTCCACTTTCATTTCGCCGGCTGTACGGAACTCCTTCCGCAGTGCCTCCTCCACCTCGGCCACGTCCGTAACGCAGTCGATATCCCTGACATTTAACAATAGACAATGAAAAAATTCCAGTACTAATAGACACTGGAGCATCTACGTCTAGCATCGACAAAAAAAAAACCTATTAAATAACGAAAAAATTCAATTAAAAACCCCAATACATGTACACGGACTAGGAGGAACATACCTCGTAAAAACAAAATTAAAATCAAACATGCCACAAGAATTCGAGTTACCAACATCCCACAAAATCATCTAGAACGTCATGGACTTCTTGAATAAACAATTCAAAGCAATAATAGGACAAAATATCCTTTACCCCCTGAACGCAACTCTAAATTTAGGCACAGGGAACATCATAATCAATAATAAAGAACTAAAATTCAATTATGCAGCCCCCGAAGAAATAAACTTTGAGTGCGAGTTTGAACCGCAACATAACAAAATGGAGAAATTATTTTAAAAACTTAATAATGAGGAAGGCATCGCGTTAAAAAACATCTTAAGGAATCACAGCGATATATTTTACAAAGAAGGAGATAACTTGACTTGTACCACTCAGACGAAACATGAGATCGTAACAAAGTCAAATAAACCGCTATACTCGAAAATATACAGATTTCCTCGAGTACACGAACAGGAAGTGAAAATCCAAATCGAAGACATGCTGAAACAGGGAATAATACGTCATTCCACATCCCCATACAATGCTCCCATATGGATAGTTCCAAAGAAAATGGACAATTCAGGGAAACAGAAGTGGAGAATAGTAATAGACTATAGGAAACTCAACGACGAAACAGTTGAAGACAAATTTCCGATCCCTAATGTCGAAAGCATATTCGATAAGCTAGGAAGAGCCCAATACTTTACCTCCCTAGACTTAGCAAAAGGATTTCACCAGATAGAAATCAAAGAACACGATAGATGTAAAACAGCATTCTCGACACCCCAAGGACATTACGAGTTTAATCGAATGCCCTTCGGTTTAAAAATGCACCTGCAACCTTCCAACGAATGATGAATGAAGTTCAAAGAGAACATATTAACAAGATATGTGTAGTATACTTAGATGACATTCTCGTCTTCGCAACCTCACTCCAAGAAATGCAAACAAACTTACACAAAATATTTAATACTTTGCGACAATACCAACTAAAAATACAAATAGACAAGTGCAACTTCTTCGCTAAACAAACAGATTATCTAGGACATATCCTATCAACAGAAGGTATCAAACCAAACCCTCAGAAGATAGAAACCATAAAAAAACTCAAAATCCCAGATACAACGAAGAAAATTAAGTCATTTTTAGGCATTACCGGCTATTATCGGAAATTCATCAATAACTACGCTAAAATAGCTTCCCCTCTTACAGACGCCCTCAAGAAAAACAACAAAATAAATACAAATGACCTTAAATACGTGTCAGCATTTGAGAAACTTAAAGAACTATTAACAAATTATCCTATTTTACACTATCCCGATTTTAAACAAAAGTTCGTATTGACTACAGACGCCTCAGTCAAAGCAGTCGGCGCCGTCCTATCCCAGAAAGGACACCCAATTTCCTTTGCTAGCAGAACACTGAACGAACACGAACGAAATTACTCTACAATAGAAAAGGAGCTACTATCTATTGTATGGGCTACGCAATACTTCAGACCCTCTTTGGAGTCAAATTCGACATCCGCACTGACCACAGACCCCTCGTATGGCTCAACAATCTGAAAGAACCCAATAGTAAACTGCAGAGATGGAAAATAAGACTCAACGAGTATAACTTTAACATCGAATATGTTAAAGGTAAGGACAATAAAGTTGCAGATTTCCTCAGTCGAATAAATAACGACAAACACGAAATAAACGTAATTTCAGAAGAAACAATGGACATAGATAACTCAAGCGAACATGTAACTATCCACTCAGGGCAAGAAGACCAAAACGACTTCATACCCATTAAGAATGGAATAGTGAACATATATAAAACTCAGGTTATCATCGTAAAAAGAAAACAAAGAGAATATAAGTCAATAAATAAAAAACGAAAAATATACATAGATGAAATAGATCTAGAAAACGAAACAACGATTAAAGATATTCTAAGACGATACATTTCAGGAACAGAAAAAGTTGGTCTATATTGTGAATTAAGTGATTCTAAATGGAACATAGTTCAACTATGTGTAGTCAGTTTATTCTCTAACCAAAACATTGTTCATTAAATGCACAAAACACGCAATGGATTTATTAGACGAAGAGCAATGCTTCGCAAAAATAAAAGTGATACATGAGAAAAGTAATCATAGAGGAATACTAGAAAACTTCGCAGAAATAAAAAATAAGTATTACTACCAAAATATGAGAAATATGATCACCAGATACATAAATAATTGTGAAACATGTAACCTAGCCAAATATGACAGAAAACCCGTAAAACCTCTATTCTCAACCACCGAGACACCCTCAGATATTAACGAAATTATACACATAGATATATTTTCAATTGGAAAAAGACAGTTCTTCACGACGATCGATAAATTCTCTAAACATCTATACGTAAAAGAAACTACTGATAAAAATGCCATAACATTCATTAAACTTCTAAGAGAACATAATGCAATTATGGGAAAACCCAAGAAAATTATATCAGATAACGAGTTCAATGCAGTCAGTGAAATAGAAAACATAATTCACGCATCCCCATATGTCACCGAAACCATCAAAACTATTAGAGGAGAACTAAAATTACTACGCTTCGACCATACCAATCTTCCACAAGCCAACGTATCCACTCTCGAGAACCAAAACATAGGATCTAACGAAAACAAGAACATAAAGGAATCTAATGAGACCAAGGACAACATTAAGGAAAAGAACCCCCTTCAACCCTTATCAGAAATATGTCAATCAGTATTAGGCAAAATGCCAAGTTACATCGACCTTTGTAACAAACACAACGAAATACAAGATATAGACTTAATCAAAAGACAGAAAAGAGGACTAATTGACCGTATCGGAAAAATGTACAAACTACTCTTTGGAGTAATGGACAACGATGACTATACAGAAATTATGGAACATTTAAAAATTATTGACACCAACAATCGCAATATAATTGAAACTATGAACAAACAATTAGAAATCAATAACGTTTTCCTAAATAACTTAAATAAAATTGTAGAAAATATAAACAACACAAATACTTTCATTAAAAAACTAGTATTCGATATCAACAATACAACCGATTATATTAACAAAACCCTAGTCGATATCCAACTAAACCAGAATTTAGATTTAATCAAGGATGAACTGGAAAAAATCATAGACAATGCAAATTCAGCAAAAACCGGAATAATGACAAGATCAATTTTAACCTATGACGAAGTAAATAAATATGACCTTACCTTCGCCGAACTCAAAGAAATAACGATAAATGTCTTAACCAAAGATAACATTATAGTATTCGTCATCAATGTTCCTACACTCACAAACCATATATTTTCATATTATGTAAGAAAAAAACCGAATAAGAAAATGGAAACCTTAGATATAGATATACAGCACATTGTACACTACAATAATACCTATTATGAATATCAAAAACACCTTAAATCTTTAAATAAAAAATTAAATTGCAGTAAGAAAGAATGTATTATTAAAATGGAAAAACACAATAATATTGAAGAAATAGAGAAAGGACTATTACTTATTTACAACACTCAAGGAAATATTATACAAAATTGTAATGAAAAAGAATACATAATAAATGGTTCATACGTTATAAGATTTAGCAATTGTGAAATCAAAATTCTAGGAAAAACATTTACGAACGACTATAAAGAGTTTCAACAAATCCTTCTGTTAGAACCAATTAGAAACATAACAGGATTCGTATATAATATAAACTTTGAAGATATTAAAATAAATAATATAGAAAATATTGAAAAAATTTTTGAAATAAAATATATACAAAAACAACATACCATTGTCACAGGAAGCGTATTATCCATAATTTTGGTCACAGTTGTAATCTTTGTATATTATATATTTTACTACGAAAAACGAAATACGGTCAAAATCAACATAACTAAGGATATAGAATTGCCCACTGTAAAAGTTGCTGAGGCCAGCAATAAACATAAGGAGGGAGGAGTTATACATCCCCTTATACAACCTAGCAGTACTAAAACTTGCAACATAAATATTCCTAACGTAGATATGAACACTTATAACATAGACTCAACAATAACATCCGAATTCAATAAATAAGATATCACATTAAAATCCAACGTTGCAACTTACCATATCAAATAACTGCAAACGAACGCAGAATAGACGTTATTAAATTAAACTCAACAATAACATCCGAATTCAATAAGTGAGGTATCACATTAAAATCCAACGTTGCAACTTGCCATATCAAATAACTGCAAACGCTCGCAGAATAGACGCTATTTAAATTAAAGATCATTGTAAGAATCATTTAGCTGACCAACCAAAATCTTAATCGCATCCTGCTTTAGAAGATAAGACCTAGTATATAAAGTAGAACTCTGTGCAAGAAGAAGTTAGTTATTAATCAGCTATCAACCGAATAGTGTATACGTAATAAACTCCGTTTGAATAAAGTATATTTTAAAAACGTAAAATTTCTTATTATTAAAAAGGATAGTCTCGCGTAAGAGATACGAATATCTTTTTTTTTAATAACATAGTTATCACAACTATAACTCGCACCAACCCATTATTTCCGTCTTGTCAATGTACACTCCGCGACAGAATGATCGACGCACATGCTATTTGCTTATTCACTTCATTTAATATGGCTGATTGGGATTAATGTTATATAATATATTCGGCTTGTGATATGCAACACATATGCATTCATATTAAAGGAATTTTCCTGATTTTGTGGAATTATCCAGATATATAGAGTATCAGAATAGCAACATTTTGCAGCCTCACTATGATAGACGCAGTTGAATTGAAGTTCGACTTGGTTACGCACGATAAATTTTTTGTTTGGTTTGATAGGGAGAACATCAAGTTTAATTGTGTCTTGTCACTTTTTGGTCATTTTTTGTGGATTTAGATTAACACGTTGGGCCCGGCGTCGGTCTCTGCGGACCAGCAGCGAACTCCGTGTGGCCAGCGTCGGTCCCTGGGGACCGGCACTAGAATTTTCGTTTGGCTGGCGTCGGTCCGTGGGACCGACAGTATTAAAGTTAAAAAATAAAATTAGTCTCAATGAAATGTGATCAAATATAATCTTCCTTAGTACTAAAGTAATCTCTTGGCATACGAGATTGTATCTCTCGCCGGCTGCCGGCTGAACGGAAAGGAGAGCAAATTCGGCGCCGGGCTCAACGTGTTAAACTTATAAAGATGGGTAGAAAAAAGTGGCTCAGTGATAAAGAAAAGGGAAGTATTAGTGCTTTTCAGCAAAACGGTTGCAGCAACAGAGAAATAAGACGGAGAATTGGTCACAGTGAACACGTGAGAAAGAATTCACTACGGGAGAATGTATGGGGTGTATTATCCAAGAACGTTTACAAAGACGGTAGAACATCTCAATCGACGGGTGGACTGGATAGGGCAATATCAGCTGAGTGGAATCGATTCGACAGAATTCTATCCGAAATCTATTACCTCTATATAAAAAGTGTGTAATGGATTTTCAGACCCAGTCATCACGACGACGACTAAGGACTTCTGTCGGCCTCGCACCGACACTTGGACGTGCAGTCCTCGAGACGTGGCAACGAAATGTACCCCAGCGGGTCAACCTTTCGGCCACTCGAAGGTCCACTAATTTGGTGGCTGCTGGCGGACTAGCTCTGTTCGGCGAGGTGTGCGGACGTGGGTCGGACCCTAGTGGATCTCCGCCCCGGTTCCATTATTAGAACCAGCCACCGGAACGCCCGATTTTCCTGTGCGACGTTTCGAAATATTCTACTTTACTTAACGTTATTTTTTTTTCTACCATTTGAAATGCAAATCTACCCGACGACAAACGCGCATTCACGAACCGATAATCGCGGTGCCCAAAAACAAACTACTTTATTTTTTTGAGACCGCCAAAGAAATGAAAAACCGAACAAGTAGTCCGCGACACGACTACAACTTATTCCCGATTCAAACCTACAGCACCGCGGAACCCGAGCGACGAAACACATTTTGTCCCTACATCAGCATGCACTTACCTTCGCGCCATTTCCTCCTGAAAGAAAAGGTTGCTGGAAGGAAAGAACGTGATTTGTTTTTAGCACTTCATTTTTATATATATTTTGTTTTATTTTTTATAGGTGTATTTCTATGAAAATTATGATATGAAATGAAAAAAAAAAATTAACAGGAATTTAAGTTAAACAAAAAAAAATAGTAATGAATAAATTCAAAAATTTCGAATAAATGAGCAGTGAAAATAGGTAACAAACTAAAACAATTCATATTTCTTTGTATTGTACATTCGTTTTGCTATTCGTTTTCATATAATTGCAATTTAAATAGCTTTGTTCTCTTTAATTTGCGTTTTCCTAGTTCTTTTCATTTGTTTAAGTAATTGCTTTAATACAACATTTAGAGATTAAAAATCAACTTCTCTCGCATTTATCATTTTGGTATGTAATAAAAACCAAGTCTTCTCTCTCTTGGATGTAAAACGGATTGTAATATTGATTATAAGAACTACCTAAAGCCGTAATTTTTACTCCCGTGTAATGTGCCCTTTTATAATTTAGATATCTCTTAGTTTAATTTTCTTCAAATATTTCGTAGAGCAGTATTGAACAAAAAATCAGAAGAGTAAAATTTACATAAATATTACCTTTTTCTAATAGTTCCGTTTTTTTGTTCTATTTTAACTGTTGCTTTAAATTAAGTGTTATACCCTACATAATTATAAATTCTTTTTTTGGTTTTTTTTTCTATTTTCGGTTTTAGCCAATAGTTTTAAATGTTCTCTAGCCTCACGAGATTTTTTTGACGGTTAATTTTTTTCAAATATATCATCAATAGAATTATGCGATCAAATTAAGTTTGCGACCAAATGATAAATGTTCTTCTTTGCTTGTATCTTTTACCATTGTTTCACTGTTATACCCGCACACTTGCAGAATCACAAAGTAGCTTTTGTTTTAAGTTCTAACGTTATTTTAGTTTTACTGTTATTACCTTTTTTTTATTAATTTTATTTCAAATTTTTAATGAATTCATATAGTAGATGAATTTCTATGATTGTAATTTAATGTAAAAAAGGAATAAAAAAAATTTTTTTTTATAAATAATCTCCGCCTTCTAGTATTAAATTTCATAATCATTGCGCTATGTTGGGTACTAAGTAGTAGAAATCTTAATAGATACTATTCATACGTTCCAGGTCATGAATTTCCATTATATCAGTTTTCAGTCGTTGTTTAATTATCTCTCGCCAAATTTCCTCACGATCTCGATTGTTGGTAATTCACATTCTTTGCAAGGAGTTATCATTAACGCGGGGCAAGGCTCGTCCAGTGATTTCGTGCTTTGAGAATAACTCTGCATACTTGGTATATTCGCCACAGTGTCGTCTAAGCCATTTCTGAACATCCGCTACGGTCCATAAGTAGACAGGCTTAGGCCGTGCTGCCTTAACACGGGGTTTACTTTGCTGAACTGTTTCTTCAACCATCAAATCACTCAACTAGAACTACTATTTAATAACATAACCCTCGAATCAAACCTTTCCATCTTAGTAGTCCATCTCTTATGTCAAACGTTACTGTATCTTGAAAGATCAATGGATATATTTTCACGATAGAGATTCCAATATTCACTTTAGCAAATCGTATTTTGCGATTGTTTTAAGTAACTGTTTCCCATTCTTTACATTGCGCCTATTACTTTAAAGGTTAAATACCGATTTAAAAGCCTTCCCAACTTTTTAATTATGAAATCACCAATTGCTGTTATTTACGGTTCACTCGCGGGAGGCCGTCGCACGGTGCACAATCGAGTAACAAAACGCTAACACGATACCTGCACTTTTCCGGGTTGTTTCTTGGGCGTTTGGCGGAACGCGACCACTTTCGACTTGTTAAGCGCGTGCTTCTCATCCCACGGCCCTCGACCAACTCCTCGTTCCGGAAATGTTCACTCTGTCGGTGTGACCTTCCGTTTGGTGTTGCGATATTTGCGATACGAATGGGATAATTCGCATCTCAAGTATGGCAATCCGATTAGGATTGCCAAACCGACAGGGTGAATTACAACAAGTGGCCGGAGAGAATTCATGAATTAGTAAGAGTTAATAGAAAATATATCCATTATTAATAAATTTTTAAAATAAAAATTAAATCATGCTTTTTCTCTTCGGTCTATCATAATGTCATACGAAAATTTAATTTTCAAAACATTTCCTGAAATTTTCCTGAAATTTACCTCTAGTGTGGTTTGTTCATACATTTTTTTTGTGTAATTAAAGTTAAATACATTTTTTGTAAAATTTAGAGTTCAGAGTGCGCTTATCATTCGATCGCGGAGTGTAAATATGAATGAAACTTTTCCATTCTTCGTGCAGTTGATTCGAGTAAGTAAATATGCTACTACTACTAAAGTTGGGAACGCTTTGGTTGAATAATTTACATACGTCAATATGAAAAACTGATTGATTCTTATTGATTGTATGTCTTGGAATTAAATTTGTAGAATATTATAGAAAATGAGAAAAGCACACTTCTCAAAAAAATTGTAATATCTTTCGAATACTATTCAGTCCTTAGAATTATTCTTCAGCAGAGCTAAAATTTGGGAAAAATCTCGGAGCATTAGCTCGAGCTACATTCGCTCTTGTTGTGGACAGATCTGAACTTTTGATCGAAGTAGAAACGGTAATATTTGATAAGGCAAATATTGAAGGATAATCTTTCTCCTCTCCACCGGCGATTTTCAACTTTCCGTATCATCTCTCTCCTCGACTTGAAATAATTTCGAAACAAATTCGAAATAAACGATAATGACATTTTGACGAAAAAATTTTATTTTTCAAATATTACAATTTTTCAATTTTGAAATATTCTACTTTCTCGAAGTTTCGCAATAAAGAGAAATTTTATTTACATTTTATTTAATATAAATAAATTAACCAATCAGAAAGCTATGAACATTAAAATCTGTAATTTAAATAAAAAGATACCACAAATTTTTTATTGAAATAGTCCATTCCTAAATACAAGTTTAAATTGAGCTTACATTACATTATATTTAAGTTACAAGGTTTTTAACAATTGAAGTTACAGTGCTATATGTATAGAATATTCATTCAATAGTTCATCTTCCAATGATATAAAGCAAAGCAATCTTTTAAACGTAAGGGAACTTTGCAACCTTTACTCATAAGATTGGTGATTTTTCGTATTTTATTTGCATAGCATAGACGACACCTTTTTCTTATACGTTCATTGGTTTCAGAAATTAGAACCAATTAGTGCTGTTTCAAATTGTCCGGATAGCCTCTGAGTTGAATCATGATGTGAACCACGTGACGTAGTTGGAATATCCAAATTTTCTTCAGTATCTAGTAAATTATCCTGAGCCCAAGCTTCAGATAACTGTGGTAGGAAATCATGAAACCTCAATGTTTTAGTGGAATTCACATTTGTTTGTTCGTAAACTCTGAATGTATTAAATAAAGAACAATTGAAAAGGTATTATACTACGTTTTTGACCATTTTCAAATTCTCTTCGATTTTTTGAAAAATAGTTTATTTATGTTGAATATTGAAGAGTCGGCCAGCATTGTCAGGAACATTATTATTATCAGAAAAATGTATAAATGCTAATATTTGTTTGAATCTATTACGGGCCATGGGTTAACAAAATATTGGAGTTTCAATGAAAAGATTTTTGGACCAATAATTGGTTATCCTTGATTTTTTTGTCCGGCCCATCAAAATTACTAGAGCAAACCACTTTTTGAGTTCAAGTACAGTGACATTAACTCATTTAGCAGACTTCATTTTTCATTGACTTCATCTTCATTTTTTGTAGACTTTGAACTTCTGGGTATTTTGTGCATGATATTTGTTTGTTTCCGTAGCAATGAATTTCAA
>CATOZT010000076.1:0-22679 GCA_954870665.1 Stratiomys singularior
TGATGATTGATGATTGATGATTGACGATAGATGATTGATTATTGTTGATTGATGATTGATGATTGATGATTGATGATTGATGATTGACGATTGATGATTGATGATTGATGACTGATGATTGATGAGTGATGATTGATGATTGATGATTTATGATTGATGATTGTTGATTGATGATTGATGATTGATAATTGATGATTGATGATTGATGATTGATGACTGATGATTTATGATTGATGGTTAATGATTGATGATTGAAGATTGATGATTGATGATTGAGGATTGAAGATTTAGGGTTGATGATTGATGATTCATGATTGATGATTGATGATAGATGATTGATGATTGATGATTGATGATTGATGGTCGGTGATTGATGATTGATGATTGATGATTGATCATTGATGATTGATGATTCATGATTGATGATTGATGATAGATGATTGATGATTGATGATTGATGATTGATGGTCGGTGATTGATGATTGATGATTGATGATTGATCATTGATGACTGATGATTGATGATTGATGATTGATGATTGATGATTGATGATTGATTATTGATGATTGATGATTGATAATTGATTATAGATGATTGATGATTGATAATTGATGATTGATGATTGATGATTGATGATTGATGATTGAAGATTGATGATTGATGATTGATGATTGATGATTAATTATCGATGATTGATGATTGATATTTGATGAGTGATGATTGATGATTGATGTTTGATGATTGATAATTGATAATAGATGATTGATGATTGATGATTGATGATTGACGATAGATGATTGATTATTGTTGATTGATGATTGATGATCGATGATTGTTGACTGATGATTGATGAATAATTATCGATGAGTGATGATCGATGTTTGATGAGTAATGATTGATGATTGATGATTGACGATTGATAATTGATAATTGATGATTGATGATTGATGATTGGTGATTGATGATTGAACATTGATGATTGATGATTGATGATTGATAATTGATGATTGATGATTGATCGTTGATGATTGATGATTGATGTTTGATGATTGATGATTGATGATTGATGATTGATGATTGATGATTGATGATTGATGATTGATGATTGATGATTGATGATTGATGATTGATGATTGATGATTGATGATTGATGATTGATGATTGATGATTGATGATTGATGATTGATGATTGATGATTGATGATTGATGATTGTTGATTGATGATTGATGATTGATGATTGATGATTGATGATTGATGATTGATGATTGATGATTGATGATTGATGATTGATGATTGATGATTGATGATTGATGATCGATGATTGACGATTGATGATTGATGATTGATGACTGATGATTGATGAGTGATGATTGATGATTGATGATTTATGATTGATGATTGTTGATTGATGATTGATGATTGATGATTGATGATTGATGATTGATAATTGATGATTGATGATTGATGATTGATGACTGATGATTGATGACTGATGATTGATGATTGATAATTAATGATTGATGATTGAAGATTGATGATTGATGATTGAAGATTTAAGATATATGATTGATGATCGGTGACTGATGACTGAATATTGATGATTAATAATCGAATATTGATAATTGATATTTGATGAGTGATGATTGATGATGGATGATTGATGATTGATGATTGATGATTGATGATTGATGATTGATGACTGCTGATTGATGAGTGATGATTGATGATTGATGATTTATGATTGATGATTGTTGATTGATGATTGATGATTGATAATTGATGATTGATGATTGATGATTGATGACTGATGATTTATGATTGATGGTTAATGATTGATGATTGAAGATTGATGATTGATGATTGAGGATTGAAGATTTAGGGTTGATGATTGATGATTCATGATTGATGATTGATGATAGATGATTGATGATTGATGATTGATGATTGATGGTCGGTGATTGATGATTGATGATTGATGATTGATCATTGATGACTGATGATTGATGATTGATGATTGATGATTGATGATTGATGATTGATGATTGATGATTGATTATTGATGATTGATGATTGATAATTGATTATAGATGATTGATGATTGATAATTGATGATTGATGATTGATGATTGATGATTGATGATTGAAGATTGATGATTGATGATTGATGATTGATGATTAATTATCGATGATTGATGATTGATATTTGATGAGTGATGATTGATGATTGATGTTTGATGATTGATAATTGATAATAGATGATTGATGATTGATGATTGATGATTGACGATAGATGATTGATTATTGTTGATTGATGATTGATGATTGATGATTGATGATTGATGATTGACGATTGATGATTGATGATTGATGACTGATGATTGATGAGTGATGATTGATGATTGATGATTGATAATTGATTATAGATGATTGATGATTGATAATTAATTATCGATGATTGATGATTGATATTTGATGAGTGATGATTGATGATTGATGTTTGATGATTGATAATTGATAATAGATGATTGATGATTGATGATTGATGATTGACGATAGATGATTGATTATTGTTGATTGATGATTGATGATTGATGATTGATGATTGATGATTGACGATTGATGATTGATGATTGATGACTGATGATTGATGAGTGATGATTGATGATTGATGATTTATGATTGATGATTGTTGATTGATGATTGATGATTGATGATTGATAATTGATGATTGATGATTGATGATTGATGATTGATGACTGATGACTGATGATTGATGATTGATGATTCATGATTGATGATTGAAGATTGATGATTGATGATTGAAGATTTAAGATATATGATTGATGATCGGTGACTGATGACTGAATATTGATGATTAATTATCGAATATTGATCATTGATATTTGATGAGTGATGATTGATGATGGATGATTGATGATTGATGATTGATGATTGATGATTGATGATTGATGACTGCTGATTGATGAGTGATGATTGATGATTGATGATTTATGATTGATGATTGTTGATTGATGATTGATGATTGATAATTGATGATTGATGATTGATGATTGATGACTGATGATTTATGATTGATGGTTAATGATTGATGATTGAAGATTGATGATTGATGATTGAGGATTGAAGATTTAGGGTTGATGATTGATGATTCATGATTGATGATTGATGATAGATGATTGATGATTGATGATTGATGATTGGTGATTGATGATTGATGATTGATGATTGATGATTGATGATTGATGATTGATGATTGATGATTGATGATTGATGATTCATGATTGATGATTGGTGATTGATGACTGATGATTGATGATTGATGATAAATGATTGATGATTGAAGATTGATGATTGATGATTGAGGATTGAAGATTTATGGTTGATGATTGATGAATCATGATTGATGATTGATGATTGATGATTGATGATAGATGATTGATGATTGATGATTGATGATTGAAGATTTAAGATATATGATTGATGATCGGTGACTGATGACTGAATATTGATGATTAATTATCGAATATTGATCATTCATATTTGATGAGTGATGATTGATGATGGATGATTGATGATTGATGATTGATGATTGATGACTGCTGATTGATGAGTGATGATTGATGATTGATGATTTATGATTGATGATTGTTGATTGATGATTGATGATTGATGATTGATAATTGATGATTGATGATTGATGATTGATGACTGATGATTTATGATTGATGGTTAATGATTGATGATTGAAGATTGATGATTGATGATTGAGGATTGAAGATTTAGGGTTGATGATTGATGATTCATGATTGATGATTGATGATAGATGATTGATGATTGATGATTGATGATTGATGATTGGTGATTGATGATTGATGATTGATGATTGATCATTGATGATTGATGATTGATGATTGATGATTGATGATTGATGATTGATGATTGATTATTGATGATTGATGATTGATAATTGATTATAGATGATTGATGATTGATAATTGATTATTGATGATTGATGATTGATGATTGATGATTGATGATTGATGATTGATGATTGATGATTGATGATTGATGATTGATGATTGATGATTGATGATTGATGATTAATTATCGATGATTGATGATTGATATTTGATGAGTGATGATTGATGATTGATGTTTGATGATTGATAATTGATAATAGATGATTGATGATTGATGATTGATGATTGACGATAGATGATTGATTATTGATGATTGATGATTGATGATTGATGATTGATGATTGTTGATTAATGATTGATGATTGATGATTGATGATTTATGATTTATGATTGATGATTGATGACTGATGATTGATGATTGATGATGGATCATCGATGATTGATGATTGATGATTCATGATTGATGATTGATGATTGATGATTGATGATTGATGATAGATGATAGATGATTGATGATTGATGATTGATGATTGATGATTGATGATTGATGATTGATGATTGATGATTGATGATTGATGATTGATGATTAGGGATTGATGATTAATGATTGATGATTGATGATTGATGATTGATGAGTGATGATTGATGATTGTTGATTGATGATTGATGATTGATGATTGATGATTGGTGATTGATGAATAATGATTGATGATTGATGATTGATGATTGACGTCTGATGATTGATGATTGATGATTAATGATTGATGATTGATGATTGATGACTGATGATTGATGATTGATAATTGAAAATTGATTATTGATGATTGATCAATGATCATTGATGATGGATGATTGATAGTTGATGATTGATATTGATGATTGATGATTGATGATTGATTATTGATGATTGATGATTGATGATTGATGATTTATAACTGATGATTGATGATTGGTGATTGATGATTGATAATTGATTATTGATGAATGGTGAATTATGATTAAGGATTTATGATTGATTATTGATGATTCATGATTGATGATTGATCATTGATGATTGATGATTGATGATTGATGATTGATGATTGATGCTTGATATTTGATGATTGATAATTGAAGATTGATGATTGATTATCGATGATTGATGATAGATGATTGATGACTGAAGATTGATGATTGAAGATTGATGATTGATAATTGATGACTGATGATTGTTGATTGATGATTGATGATTGATAATTGATGATTGATGATTGATGATTGATGATTGATGATTGATGATTGATGATTGATGATTGATGATTGATGATTGCAGATTGATGATTGATGATTGATGATTAACGATTGATGATTGATGATTAATGATTTATGATTCAAGATTGATGATTGATGATTGGTGATTGATAATTATTGTTCAATGATTGATGATTGATGATTAATGATTGATGATTGAAGATTGATGATTGATGATTGATGATTGATGATTGATGATTGATGATTGATGATTGATGACTGATGATTGATGATTGATGATTGATGATTGATGATTGATGATTGATGATTAATGATTGATGACTGATGATTGATGAGTTATGATTGATGATTGATGATTAATGATTAATTATTGATAATTGAAAATTGATTATTGATGATTGATGATTGATGATTGATGATTGAAGATTTATGTTTGATGATTGATAATTCATGATTGATGATTGATGATTGATGATCGATGATTGATGATTGATGATTGATGACTGATGATTGATGAGTTATGATTGATGATTGATGATTAATGATTAATTATTGATAATTGAAAATTGATTATTGATTATTGATGATTGATGATTGATGATTGATGATTGATGATTGAAGATTTATGTTTGATGATTGATAATTCATGATTGATGATTGATGATTGATGATCGATGATTGATGATTGATGATTGATGATTGATGATTGATGATTGATGATTGATGATTGATGATTGATGATTGATGATTGATGATTGATGATTGATAATTCATGATTGATGATTGATGATTGATGATTGATGATCGATGATTGATGATTGATGATTGATGATTGATGATTGATGATTGATAATTAATAATTGATTATTGATACTTCATAATTGATGATTGATGATTGATGATTGATGATTGATGATTGATGATTGATGATTGATGTTTGATTATTGATGATTAATGATTGATGATTAATGATAGGTGATTGATGACTGAAGATTGATGATTGATGATTGATGATTGATGATTGAAGATTCAAGATTGATGATTGATGATTGCTGATTGATGATTGATGAGTGATGATTGATGATTGATGATTGATGATTGATGATTGATGATTGAGGATTGATGACTGAAGATTGATGATTGATTATTGATGATTGATGATTGATGATTGATGATAGGTGATTGATGACTGAAGATTGATGATTGACGATTGATGATTGATGATTGAAGATTGAAGATTGAAGATTGATGATTGATGATCGATGATTGATCATTGATCTTTGATCGCTGATGATGGATGGTTGATAATTGAAGATTGTTGTTTGATGATTGATGACTGATGAAAAATTATTGATGATTGAACAATGTTGACTATTGATTGATGATTGATGATTGATTAATGATGATTGATGATTTATGATTGATGGTTGATGATTGATGATTGATGATTCGTGACTGATAATTGATGATTGACGATTGAAGATTGATGATTGATGATTGACGATTGATGATTGATGATTGATGATTGATGTTTGATGATTGATAATTGATGATTGATGATGGATGATTGATGATTGATGATTGATGATTGATGATTGATGATTGATAATTGATGATTGATGATTGATGATTGATGACTGATGATTGATAATTGATGATTGATGATTGATGATTGATGATTGATGATTGATGATTGATGATTGATGATTGCTGATTGCTGATTGATTATTGATAATTGATGATTGGTGATTCATGATTGATTATTGATGGATGGTGATTTATGATTGAAGATTTATGATTGATGATTGATGATTCGTGACTGATAATTGATGATTGACGATTGAAGATTGATGATTGATGATTGAAGATTTATGATTGATGATTGATGATTCGTGACTGATAATTGATGATTGACGATTGAAGATTGATGATTGATGATTGATGATTGATGATTGATGATTGATGATTGCTGATTGATGATTGATAATTGATGATTGATGATGGATGATTGATGATTGATGATTGATGATTGATGATTGATGATTGATGATTGATGATTGATGATTGATGATTGATGATTGATGATTGATGATTGATGATTGATAATTGATGATTGATGATTGATGATTGATGACTGATGATTGATAATTGATGATTGATGATTGATGATTGATGATTGATGATTGATGATTGATACTTGATGATTGTTGATTGAAGGTTGATGATTGTTTATTGATGATTGATGATTGATGATTGATGATTGATGATTGATGATTGATGATTGATACTTGATGATTGGTGATTGAAGGTTGATGATTGTTTATTGATGATTGATGATTGATGATTGATGATTGATGAATGATGATTGATGATTGATGATTAATGATTGATGATTGATGATTCATGATTGAACATTGATGATTGATGATTGATGTTTGATGATTGATGATTGATGATTGATTATTGATGATTGATGAGTGATGATTGACGAGTGAAGATTGATGATTGATGATCGATGATTAATGACTGATGATTGATGATTATTTATCGGTGATTGATGATCGATGTTTGATGAGTGATGATTGACGATTGATGATTTATAATTGATGATTGATGATTGATAATTGATGATTGATGATTGGTGATTGATGATTGATGATTGATGATTGACGATTGATGATTGATGATCGACGATTGATCATTGATCATCGATCGCTGATGATGGATGTTTGATAATTGAAGATTGTTGTTCGATGATTGATGACTGATGAAAAATTATTGATGATTGAACATTGTTGACTAT
The DNA here is from genome assembly GCA_954870665.1 of Stratiomys singularior. Taxonomy (NCBI): domain Eukaryota; kingdom Metazoa; phylum Arthropoda; class Insecta; order Diptera; family Stratiomyidae; genus Stratiomys; species Stratiomys singularior. The sequence continues at coordinate 7,997 of CATOZT010000076.1, forward strand.
TGATTGTTGATTGATGAATGATGATTGATGATTGATGATTGATTATTGATGAATGGTGATTTATGATTCAAGATTTATTATTGATTATTGATGATTCGTGATTGATGATTGATAATTGATGATTGAAGATTGATGATCGATGATTGATGACTGATGATTGATGACTGATAATTGATGGTTGATGATTGATGATTGATGATTGATGATTGATGACTGATGATTGATGATTGATAATTGATGATTAATGACTGGTGATTGATGATTGATGATTAACGATTAATGATTGATGATTGATGATTGCTGATTGATGATTAGACATTGATGGTTGATGATTAATGATTGATGAATGACGATTGAGGATTGATGGTTGGTGATTGATGATTGATGATTGATGATTGATAATTGATAATTGATAATTGATAATTGATGATTGATGATTGATGATTAATGATTGATTATTGATGATTGATGATTGATGATTGATGTTTGATGATTGATAATTGATAATTGATGATTGATGATTGATGATTTATGATTGACGATAGATGATTGATTATTGATGATTGATGATTGATGATTGATGATTGATGATTGATGACTGATGACTGATGATTGATGATTGATGATTGATGATTGCTGATTGCTGATTGATGATTGATGATTGATGATTGATGATTGATGAACGGTGATTTATAATTGAATATTTATGGTTGATGATTGATGATTGATCATTGATGATTGATGATTGAAGATTGAAGCTTGACGATTGATGATTGATAATTGATGATTGATGATTGATGGCTGATGATTGATGATTGATGATTAATGACTGATGATTGATGATTGATGATTGATTATTCTTGATTGATGATTGATGATTGATGATTGATGATTGAAGATTAATGATTGATGATTGATGATTGATGATTGATGATTGATGATTGATGATTGATGATTGAGTACCCGTGATTGATGGTTGATGATTGATGATTGATGATTAATGATTGATGATTAATGATTGATGATTTTAGATTGATGATTGATGATTGATAATTGATTATCGATGATTGATGATTGATGATTGATGATTGATGATTAATGATTGATGATTGATGATTGATAATTGATGATTGATGATTAATGATTGATGATTGATGATTAATGATTGATGATTTTAGATTGATGATTGATGATTGATGATTGATGATTGATGTTTGATGATTGATGATTGATGATTGATGATTGATGATTGATGATTGATGATTGATGATTGATGATTGATGATTGATGATTGATGATTGATGATTGATGATTGATGATTGATGATTGATGATTGATGATTGATAATGGATGATCGATGATTGATGTTTGATGATTGATGATTGATGATTGATGATTGATAATTGACGATTTGTGATTTATGGTTGATGACTGATGATTGATGATTGATGATTGATGATTGATGATTGATGTTTGATGATTGATGATTGATTATTGATGATTGATGATTGATGATTGATGATTGATGATTGATGCTTGATGATTGATGATTGATGATTGATGATTGATGATTGATGATTGATGATTGATGATTGATGATTGATGATTGATGATTGATGATTGATGATTGATGATTGATGATTGCAGATTCATGATTGAAGATTGATGATTGATGATTGATAATTGACGATTTGTGATTTATGGTTGATGACTGATGATTGATGATTGATGATTGATGATTGATGATTGATGTTTGATGATTGATGATTGATGATTGATGATTGATGATTGATGATTGATGATTGATAATTGATGATTGATGATTGATGATTGATGATTGATGATTGATGATTGATGATTGATGATTGATGATTGATGATTGATGATTGATGATTGATGATTGATGATTGATGATTGATGATTGATGATTGATGATTGATAATTGACGATTGGTGATTTATGGTTGATGACTGATGATTGATGATTGATGATTGATGATTGCTGATTGGCGATTAATGATTGATGATTGATGATTGATGATTGATGTTTGATGATTGATGATTGATGATTGATGATTGATGATGGATGATTGATGATTGATGATTGATGATTGATGATTGATGATTGATGATTGATGATTGATAATTGATGATTCATGATTGATGATTGATGATTGATGATTGATGATTGATGATTGATGATTGATGATTGATGATTGATAATTGATGATTGATGATTGATGATTGATGATTGATGATTGATGATTGATGATTGATGATTGATGATTGATGATTGATGATTGATGATTGATGATTGATGATTGATGATTGATGATTGATGATTGATGATTGAAGATTGATGATTGATGATTGATGATTGATAATTGATGATTGAGTACCCGTGATTGATGCTTGATGATTGATGATTGATGATTAATGATTGATGATTGATGATTAATGATTGATGATTTTAGATTGATGATTGATGATTGATAATTGATGATCGATGATTGATGATTGATGATTAATGACTGATGATTGAAGATTGATGATAGATGATTGATGATTGATAATTGACGATTGGTGATTTATTGTTGATGACTGATGATTGATGATTGATGATTGAGGATTGGTGATTTATTGTTGATGACTGATGATTGATGATTGATGATTGATGATTAAAAATTTTGGATTGATGATTGATGATTCATAATTGTTGATCGATGATTGATGATTGATGATTAATGATTGATGATTGAAGATTGATGATTGATGATTGATGATTGATAATTGACGATTGGTGATTTATGGCTGATGACTGATGATTGATGATTGATGATTAACGATTGATGATTGATGATTGATGTTTGATGATTGATGATTGATCATTGATGATTGATGATTGAAGATTGAATATTGATGATTGATGATTGATTACGATTGATGATTGATGATTGATAATTGATGATCGATGATTGATGATTGATGATTAATGATTGATGATTGAAGATTGATGATTGATGATTGATGATTGATAATTGACGATTGGTGATTTATGGTTGATGACTGATGATTGATGACTGATGATTGATGATTGATGATTGATGATTGATGATTGATGTTTGATGATTGATGATTGATGATTGATGATTGATGATTGATGATTGATGATTGATGATTGATGATTGATGATTGATGATTGATGATTGATGATTGATGTATGATGATTAATGATTGGTGATTGATGATTGATAATGGATGATCGATGATTGATGATTAATGATTGATGATTGAAGATTGATGATTGATGATTGATATTTGACGATTGGTTTTTTATGGTTGATGACTGATGATTGATGATTGATGATTGATTATTGATTATTGATGATTGATGATTGATGTTTGATGATTGATGATTGATGATTGATGATTGATGATTGATGATTGATGATTGATGATTGATGATTGATGATTGATGATTGATGATTGATGATTGATGATTGATGATTGGTGATTGATGATTGATGATTGATGATTGATGATTGATGATTGATGATTGATGATTGCTGATTGATGATTGATGATTGATGATTGATGATTGATGATTGATGATTGATGATTGATGACTGAAGATTGATGAATGGTGATTGATGATTGATAATTGATGATGGAGTACCCGTGATTGATGGTTGATGATTGATGATTGATGATTGATGATTGATGATTAATGATTGATGATTGATGATTAATGATTGATGATTTTAGATTGATGATTGATGATTGATAATTGATGATCGATGATTGATGATTGATGATTAATGATTGATGATTGAAGATTGATGATTGATGATTGATGATTGATGATTGATAATTAACGATTGGTGATTTATGGTTGATGACTGATGATTGATGATTGATGATTGATAATTGACGATTGGTGATTTATGGTTGATGACTGATGATTGATGATTGATGATTGATGATTGGTGATTGATGATTGATGATTGATGATTGATGTTTGATGATTGATGATTGATGATTGATGATTGATGATTGATGATTGATGATTGATGATTGATGATTGATGATTGATGATTGATGATTGATGATTGATGATTGATGATTGATGATTGATGATTGATGATTGATGATTGATGATTGATGATTGATAATTGATGATTGATGATTGATGATTGATGATTGATGATTGATGATTGATGATTGATAATTGATGAGTGATGATTGATGATTGATGATTGATGATTGAAGATTGATGATTGATGATTGATAATTGATGATTGAGTACACGTGATTGATGGTTGATGATTGATGATTGATGATTGATGATTAATGATTGATGATTGATGATTAATGATTGATGATTTTAGATTGATGATTGATGATTCATAATTGATGATCGATGATTGATGATTGATGATTAATGACTGATGATTGAAGATTGATGATAGATGATTGATGATTGATAATTGACGATTGGTGATTTATGGTTGATGACTGATGATTGATGATTGATGATTGATGATTGAGGATTGGTGATTTATGGTTGATGACTGATGATTGATGATTGATGATTGATGATTAATGATTGATGATTGATGATTAATGATTGATGATTTTAGATTGATGATTGATGATTCATAATTGATGATCGATGATTGATGATTGATGATTAATGATTGATGATTGAAGATTGATGATTGATGATTGATGATTGCTAATTGACGATTGGTGATTTATGGCTGATGACTGATGATGGATGATTGATGATTGATGATTGATGATTGATGATTGATGTTTGATGATTGATTATTGATGATTGATGATTGATGATTGATGATTGATGATTGATGATTGATGATTGATGATTGATGATTGATGATTGATGATTGATGATTGATGATTGATGATTGATGATTGATGATTGATGATTGATGATTGATGATTGATGATTGATGATTGATGATTGAAGATTGATGATTGAAGATTGATGATTGATGATTGATGATTGATGATTGATGATTGATGATTGAAGATTGATGATTGATGATTGATGATTGATAATTGATGATTGAGTACCCGTGATTGATGGTTGATGATTGATGATTGATGATTAATGATTGATGATTGATGATTAATGATTGATGATTTTCGATTGATGATTGATGATTGATAATTGATGATCTATGATTGATGATTGATGATTAATGATTGATGATTGATGATTGATGATTGATAATTGACGATTGGTGATTTATGGTTGATGACTGATGATTGATGATTGATGATTGGTGATTGATGATTGATGATTGATGATTGATGATTGATGATTGATGATTGATGATTGATGATTGATGATTGATGATTGGTGATTGATGATTGATGATTGATGATTGATGATTGATGATTGATGATTGATGATTGCTGATTGATGATTGATGATTGATGATTGATGATTGATGATTGATGATTGATGATTGATGATTGATGATTGATGACTGAAGATTGATGAGTGGTGATTGATGATTGATAATTGATGATGGAGTACCCGTGATTGATGGTTGATGATTGATGATTGATGATTGATGATTGTTGATTGATGATTGATGATTGATGATTGATGATTTTAGATTGATAATTGATGATTGATAATTGATGATCGATGATTGATGATTGATGATTAATGATTGATGATTGAAGATTGATGATTGATGATTGATGATTGATAATTAACGATTGGTGATTTATGGTTGATGACTGATGATTGATGATTGATGATTGATGATTGATGATTGATAATTGACGATTGGTGATTTATGGTTGATGACTGATGATTGATGATTGATGATTGGTGATTGATGATTGATGATTGATGATTGATGTTTGATGATTGATGATTGGTGATTGATGATTGATGATTGATGATTGATGATTGATGATTGATGATTGATGATTGATGATTGATGATTGATGATTGATGATTGATGATTGATGATTGATAATTGATGATTGATGATTGATGATTGATGATTGATGATTGATGATTGATGATTGATGATTGATGATTGATGATTGATGATTGATGATTGAAGATTGATGATTGATGATTGATAATTGATGATTGAGTACACGTGATTGATGGTTGATGATTGATGATTGATGATTAATGATTGATGATTAATGATTAATGATTGATGATTTTAGATTGATGATTGATGATTGATAATTGATGATCGATGATTGATGATTGATGATTAATGACTGATGATTGAAGATTGATGATAGATGATTGATGATTGATAATTGACGATTGGTGATTTATGGTTGATGACTGATGATTGAAGATTGATGATTGATGATTGATGATTGAGGATTGGTGATTTATGGTTGATGACTGATGATTGATGATTGATGATTAATGATTGATGATTGATGATTAATGATTGATGATTTTAGATTGATGATTGATGATTCATAATTGATGATCGATGATTGATGATTGATGATTAATGGTTGATGATTGAAGATTGATGATTGATGATTGATGATTGATAATTGACGATTGGTGATTTATGGCTGATGACTGATGATGGATGATTGATGATTGATGATTGATGATTGATGATTGATGTTTGATGATTGATGATTGATGATTGATGATTGATGATTGATGATTGATGATTGATGATTGATGATTGATGATTGATGATTGATGATTGATGATTGATGATTGATGATTGATGATTGATGATTGATGATTGATGATTGATGATTGAAGATTGATGATTGAAGATTGATGATTGATGATTGATGATTGATGATTGATGATTGATGATTGAAGATTGATGATTGATGATTGATGATTGATAATTGATGATTGAGTACCCGTGATTGATGGTTGATGATTGATGATTGATGATTAATGATTGATGATTGATGATTAATGATTTTAGATTGATGATTGATGATTGATAATTGATGATCGATGATTGATGATTGATGATTAATGATTGATGATTGATGATTGATGATTGATAATTGACGATTGGTGATTTATGGTTGATGACTGATGATTGATGATTGATGATTGATGATTGGTGATTGATGATTGATGATTGATGATTGATGTTTGATGATTGATGATTGATGATTGATGATTGATGATTGATGATTGATGATTGATTATTGATGATTGATGATTGATGATTGATGATTGATGATTGATGATTGATGATTGATGATTGATGATTGATGATTGATGATTGATGATTGATGATTGATGATTGATGATTGATGATTGATGATTGATGATTGATGATTGATGATTGATGATTGATGATTGATGATTGATGATTGAAGATTGATGATTGATGATTGATAATTGATGATTGAGTACCCGTAATTGATGGTTGATGCTTGATGCTTGATGATTGATGATTAATGATTGATGATTGATGATTAATGATTGATGATTTTAGATTGATGATTGATGATTGATAATTGATGATCGATGATTGATGATTGATGATTAATGACTGATGATTGAAGATTGATGATAGATGATTGATGATTGATAATTGACGATTGGTGATTTATGGTTGATGACTGATGATTGATGATTGATGATTGAGGATTGGTGATTTATGGTTGATGTCTGATGATTGATGATTGATGATTGATGATTAATGATTGATGATTGATGATTAATGATTGTTGATTTTAGATTGATGATTGATGATTCATAATTGATGATCGATGATTGATGATTGATGATTAATGATTGATGATTGAAGATTGATGATTGATGATTGATGATTGATAATTGACGATTGGTGATTTATGGCTGATGACTGATGATGGATGATTGATGATTGATGATTGATGATTGATGATTGATGTTTGATGATTGATGATTGATGATTGATGATTGATGATTGATGATTGATGATTGATGATTGATGATTGATGATTGATGATTGATGATTGATGATTGATGATTGATGATTGATGATTGATGATTGATGATTGATGATTGATGATTGATGATTGATGATTGATGATTGATGATTGATGATTGATGATTGATGATTGATGATTGAAGATTGATGATTGATGATTGATGATTGATAATTGATGATTGAGTACCCATGATTGATGGTTGATGATTGATGATTGATGATTAATGATTGATGATTGATGATTAATGATTGATGATTTTAGATTGATGATTAATGATTGATAATTGATGATCGATGATTGATGATTGATGATTAATGATTGATGATTGAAGACTGATGATTGATGATTGATGATTGATAATTGACGATTGGTTATTTATGGTTGATGACTGATGATTGATGATTGATGATTGATTAGTGATGATTGATGATTGATGTTTGATGATTGATGATTGATGATTGATGATTGATGATTGATGATTGATGATTGATGATTGATGATTGATGATTGATAATTGATGATTGATGATTGATGATTGATGATTGATGATTGATGATTGATGATTGATGATTGATTATAGATGATTGATGATTGAAGATTGATGATTGAGTACCCGTGATTGATGATTAATGATTGATGATTGATGATTAATGATTGATGATTGATGATTGATGATTGATGATTGATGATTGATGATTGATGATTGAAGATTGATGATTGATGATTGATGATTGATGATTGATGATTGATGATTGATGATTGAAGATTGATGATTGATGATTGATAATTGATGTTTGAGTACCCGTGATTGATGATTGATGATTGATGATTGATGATTGATGATTGAAGATTGATGATTGATGATTGATGATTGATAATTGATGATTGAGTACCCGTGATTGATGGTTGATGATTGATGATTGATGATTGATGATTGATGATTAATGATTGATGATTGATGATTAATGATTGATGATTTTAGATTGATGATTGATGATTGATAATTGATGATCGATGATTGATGATTGATGATTAATGACTGAATATTGAAGATTGATGATAGATGATTGATGATTGATAATTGACGATTGGTGATTTATGGTTGATGACTGATGATTGATGATTGATGATTGATGATTGAGGATTGGTGATTTATGGTTGCTGACTGATGATTGATGATTGATGATTAATGATTGATGATTGATGATTAATGATTGATGATTTTAGATTGATGATTGATGATTCATAATTGATGATCGATGATTGATGATTGATGATTAATGATTGATAATTGAAGATTGATGATTGATGATTGATGATTGATAATTGACGATTGGTGATTTATGGCTGATGACTGATGATGGATGATTGATGATTGATGATTGATGTTTGATAATTGATGATTGATGATTGATGATTGATGATTGATGATTGATGATTGATGATTGATGATTGATGATTGATGATTGATGATTGATGATTGATGATTGATGATTGATGATTGATGATTGATGATTGATGATTGATGATTGATGATTGATGATTGATGATTGATGATTGATGATTGATGATTGATGATTGATGATTGATGATTGATGATTGATGATTGATGATTGATGATTGAAGATTGATGATTGATGATTGATGATTGATGATTGATAATTGATGATTGAGTACCCGTGATTGATGGTTGATGATTGATGATTGATGATTAATGATTGGTGATTGATGATTAATGATTGATGATTTTAGATTGATGATTGATGATTTATAATTGATGATCGATGATTGATGATTGATGATTGAAGATTGATGATTGATGATTGATGATTGATGATTGATAATTTACGATTGGTGATTTATGGTTGATGACTGATGATTGATGATTGATGATTGATGATTGGTGATTGATGATTGATGATTGATGATTGATGTTTGATGATTGATGATTGATGATTGATGATTGATGATTGATGATTGATGATTGATGATTGATGATTGATGATTGATGATTGATGATTGATGATTGATGATTGATGATTGATGATTGATGATTGATGATTGATGATTGATGATTGATGATTGATGATTGATGATTGATGATTGATGATTGATGATTGATGATTGATGATTGATGATTGATGATTGATGATTGATGATTGATGATTGATGATTGATGATTGATGATTGATGATTGATGATTGATGATTGATGATTGATGATTGATGATTGAAGATTGATGATTGATGATTGATAATTGATGATTGAGTACCCGTGATTGATGGTTGATGACTGATGATTGATGATTGATGATTAATGATTGATGATTGATGATTGATGATTAATGATTGATGATTTTAGATTGATGATTGATAATTGATGACCGATGATTGATGATTGATGATTAATGACTGATGATTGAAGATTGATGATAGATGATTGATGATTGATAATTGACGATTGGTAATTTATGGTTGATGACTGATGATTGATGATTGATGATTGAGGATTGGTGATTTATGGTTGATGACTGATGATTGATGATTGATGATTAATGATTGATGATTGATGATTAATGATTGATGATTTTAGATTGATGTTTGATGATTCATAATTGATGATCGATGATTGATGAATAATGATTGATGATTGAAGATTGATGATTGATGATTGATGATTGATAATTGACGATTGGTGATTTATGGCTGATGACTGATGATGGATGATTGATGATTGATGATTGATGATTGATGATTGATGATTGATGATTGATGATTGATGATTGATGATTGATGATTGATGATTGATGATTGATGATTGACGATTGATGATTGATGATTGATGATTGATGATTGAAGATTGATGATTTATGATTGATGATTGATAATTGATGATTGCTGATTGATGATTGATGATTGATGATTGATGATTGATGATTGATGATTGATGATTGACGATTGATGATTGATGATTGATGATTGATGATTGAAGATTGATGATTTATGATTGATGATTGATAATTGATGATTGAGTACCCGTGATTGATGGTTGATGATTGATGATTGATGATTAATGATTGATGATTGATGATTAATGATTGATGATTTTAGATTGATGATTGATGATTGATAATTTATGATCGATGATTGATGATTGATGATTAATGATTGATGATTGAAGATTGATGATTGATGATTGATGATTGATAATTGACGATTGGTGATTTATGGTTGATGACTGATGATTGATGATTGATGATTGATGATTGATGATTGATGATTGATGTTTGATGATTGATGATTGATGATTGATGATTGATGATTGATGATTGATGATTGATGATTGATGATTGATGATTGATGATCGATGATTGATGATTGATGATGGATGATTGATGATTGATGATTGATGATTGATGATTGATGATTGATGATTGATGATTGATGATTGATGATTAATGATTGATGATTTCAGATTGATGATTGATGATTGATGATTGATGATTGATGATTAATGATTGATGATTTTAGATTGTTGATTGATGATTGATAATTGATGATCGATGATTGATGATTGATGATTAATGATTGATGATTGATGATTGAAGATTGATGATTGATGATTGATGATTGATAATTGACGATTGGTGATTTATGGTTGATGACTGATGATTGATGATTGATGATTGATGATTGATGATTGATGACTGATGATTGATGATTGATAATTGATGATTGATGATTGATGATTGATGATTGATGATTGATGATTGATGATTGATGATTGATGATTGATGGTTGATGATAGATGATTGATGATTAATGATTGATGATTTTAGATTGATGATTGATGATTGATAATTGATGATCGATGATTGATGATTGATGATTAATGATTGATGATTGAAGATTGATGATTGATAATTGATGATTGATAATTGATGATTGGTGATTTATGGTTGATGACTGATGATTGATGATTGATGATTGATGTTTGATGATTGATGATTGATGTTTGATGATTGATGATTGATGATTGATGATTGATGATTCATGATTGATGATTGATGATTGATGATTGATGATTGATGATTGATGATTGATGATTGATGATTGATAATTGATGATTGATGATTGATGATTGATGATTGATGCTTAATGATTGATGATTTTAGATTGATGATTGATGATTGATAATGGATGATCGATGATTGATGATTGATGATTAATGATTGATGATTGAAGATTGATGATTGATGATTGATGATTGATAATTGACGATTGGTGATTTATGGTTGATGACTGATGATTGATGATTGATGATTGATTATTGATGATTGATGATTGATGTTTGATGATTGATGATTGATGATTGATGATTGATGATTGATGATTGATGATTGATGATTGATGATTGATGATTGATGATTGATGATTGATGATTGATGATTGATGATTGATGATTGATGATTGGTGATTGATGTTTGATGAATGATGATTGATGATTGATGATTGCTGATTGATGATTGATGATTGATGATTGATGATTGATGATTGATGATTGATGATTGATGATTGATGATTGATGATTGATGATTGATGATTGATGATTGATGTTTGATGATTGATGATTGATGATTGATAATTGATGATTGATGATTGAAGATTGATGATTTATGATTGATGATTGATGATTGATGATTGATAATTGATGATCGATGGTTGATGATTGATAATTGATGATCGATGATTGATGATTGATGATTGATGATTGATGATTAATGATTGATGATTGAAGATTGATGATTGATGATTGATAATTTACGATTGGTGATTTATGGTTGATGACTGATGATTGATGATTGATGATTGATGATTGATGATTGATGATTGATGTTTGATGATTGATGATTGATGATTGATGATTGATGATTGATGATTGATGATTGATGATTGATGATTGATGATTGATGATTGATGATTGATGATTGATGATTGATGATTGAATATTGATGATTGATGATTGATGATTGATGATTGATGATTGATGATTGATGATTGGTGATTGATGATTGATGATTGATGATTGATGATTGATGATTAATGATTGATGATTGATGATTGATGATTGATGATTGATGATTAATGATTGATGACTGAAGATTGATGATTGATGATTGATGATTGATAATTGATGATTGAGTACCCGTGATTGATGGTTGATGATTGATGATTGATGATTGATGATTGATGATTGATGATTGATGATTGATGATTAATGATTGAATATTGATGATTGATGATTGATGATTGATGATTGATGATTGATGATTGATGATTGGTGATTGATGATTGATGATTGATGATTGATGATTGATGATTAATGATTGATGATTGATGATTGATGATTGATGATTGATGATTAATGATTGATGACTGAAGATTGATGATTGATGATTGATGATTGATAATTGATGATTGAGTACCCGTGATTGATGGTTGATGATTGATGATTGATGATTGATGATTGATGATTGATGATTGATGATTGATGATTAATGATTGATGATTTTAGATTGATGATTGATGATTGATAATTGATGATCGATGATTGATGATTGATGATTAATGATTGATGATTGAAGATTGATGATTGATAATTGATGATTGATAATTGACGATTGGTGATTTATGGTTGATGACTGATGATTGATGATTGATGTTTGATGATTGATGATTGATGTTTGATGATTGATGATTGATGATTGATGATTGATGATTGATGATTGATGATTGATGATTGATGATTGATGATTGATGATTGATGATTGATGATTGATGATTGATGATTGATGATTGATAATTGATGATTGATGATTGATGATTGATGATTAATGATTGATGATTTTAGATTGATGATTGATAATGGATGATCGATGATTGATGATTGATGATTAATGATTGATGATTGAAGATTGATGATTGATGATTGATGATTGATGATTGATAATTGACGATTGGTGATTTATGGTTGATGACTGATGATTGATGATTGATGATTGATTATAAATGATTGATGATTGATGTTTGATGATTGATGATTGATGATTGATGATTGATGATTGATGATTGATGATTGATGATTGATGATTGATGATTGATGATTGGTGATTGATGATTGATGAATGATGATTGATGATTGATGATTGCTGATTGATGATTGATGATTGATGATTGATGATTGATGATTGATGATTGATGATTGATGATTGATGATTGATGATTGATGTTTGATGATTGATGATTGATAATTGATGATTGATGATTAAAGATTGATGATTTATGATTGATGATTGATGATTGATGATTGATAATTGATGATCGATGGTTGATGATTGATAATTGATGATCGATGATTGATGATTGATGATTGATGATTGATGATTGATGATTAATGATTGATGATTGAAGATTGATGATTGATGATTGATAATTTACGATTGGTGATTTATGGTTGATGACTGATGATTGATGATTGATGATTGATGATTGATGTTTGATGATTGATGATTGATGATTGATGATTGATGATTGATGATTGATGATTGATGATTGATGATTGATGATTGATGATTGATGATTGATGATTGATGATTGATGATTGATGATTGATGATTGATGTTTGATGATTGATGATTGATGATTGAT